>RCUC01157537.1:0-87763 GCA_003697995.1 Taxidea taxus jeffersonii
TTTTTTTTTTTTAAGATTTTATTTATTTGACAGACAGAGATCACAAGTAGGCAGAGAGGCAGGCAGAGAGAGAGAAGGAAGCAGGCTCCCCGCAGAGCAGAGAGCCCGATGTGGGGCTCGATCCCAGGACCCTGAGATCATGACCTGAGCCGAAGGCAGAGGCTTTAACCCACTGAGCCACCCAGGTGCCCCAGAACTGTACTTTCAACAGACAAGCTTTTTGAGTGGCTTCAGTTTATCTCACAGAATAACAAAGAGTCAGGTATTGGAGATTCTTAAGTGAAATAAGCATTTTTATTTTCTTTATGCAAGTGATAGTGAATACACTATATATTACTACTACAGTAATACAATTTGGCATCCTTTTACTTGTATGGGTGCTGGTAGTATTTTCCACTATTGCTTTTGCATGATCAGTTGCAAACCTAAACACAGTGAAACAACATAGTTTCGACCTCACAGAAGCCCTGGGAAACTGTCAGGGACTCTGGGATCCACAGACCACATTTTGAGAAACTGCATGAGAAGAATTTTCCCGTTTATTCTGTTTCTCTTGCTCTACTTCAATCGCTCAATCTACCTAGGAAATCTCAGACACGTTTTCAAGTGTGACTTACAAAGTCTCTTGCTAGAAGAAATCTTCTCTGACACATCTGTTAGCATCTTCATAGTCCCATGTACTTTCCTTTGAGATTCTCATCATCGTTGGAAATTCTCATTAATTTATTTCCCATTTGAATTTTTCATCTTCTAAGAGATCACAGATCATAACATCAAATAACTGCAGCCCAGAGGGTTCATGCATAAAACCACTGAACTGGACAGTTTGTGGGATGGAGGTAGCAAACAGAATAATATCTGAGAGAGAAGCACATGATACTCTGTCAAAAGACTTCGAATCCTTCCCCCTAGGGGTATGGCGACCTGTTGAAGGCATATATTCAAGACAAGGACTCTGGTGCTTCTGCTTAGAATAACCTAAGGGCACCGACATTGCGCATCCATGTGTGTGTATGTGTGTGTGTTAGCATTGCTCCAGCATCTAGCACTGTGCTATAAAGATGCTGAATCCTGGTAAGTTTAATTAATAAATGAACACTACTATTCTTGTCACCTAGAAAATTATTAAGATGTGAATACATAGAGAATTTGGTGTTTAAGAGGATAGAATAGTGATTCCAGGTGGTTCCATGGGCTAGTATCATAAATTATAAGTGAATGTGGGGTTATCGGAGAAATAAATTACCGTTGGACGTAGGAAAGGATGTTGATGCGTGCACTATAATGTTAATAACACTAAGTACCTGCAGGACTATGAAAGAATCAAAACCCGAAAGCTCAAAAAAATTACCAGAATGACTAATGAGAGTTGCTTATTTTCCCTTTACTTTTCCTTACTTCTATAGCAAATAAACTTGATCCCAAGTTGATTGGGATTATATGAATTAAAAAAAATTGAGGGGTTGAGAGGGGAAAAAATGTTGTAATATGGGCAATACCATGGAGACCAGAGAATTTACATCTATATTCTAAAACCCATGTCCCTCGGTTAGTGGAGCTGAAGTTCAAGAATATTACCAAAGATTGTTATTCCGAATTCTACTTAAATTTCAGGCTACTAACACTCATAAACATGACTTATGTGTACATAGCAGAAAATGCTAATTTTATGAGGAGACTGAAGTTAGAAACATGCTTCCCACTGTTATGAAAGCCAACTGGTGGAAGGTGAGATGGATGTAGAAAATATTGATCTATTTCTTTGATACCATAGATAGAAGAAGAAAAATGTTTTAAAAAATTTCCCATTTCTATACTCTTTAACCTCTGTTTTCACTGAATCTGTAATTTTATTTCCAGAGACAAACTGTTTGTTTCATGTTCCCAGTCCATGGTGAACTGAGAGGGTATGCAAATCTCTGACATAAACACAAACAATGAAAGATCACTCATAACAAAAAAAATAATTGCTTATTTTGATCAATATACACTTCAATATGTTACTAAACATACTAATATAAACATATATAATATTAATATATACGCATAATATAAATAGTATCCTAAAGGGATTTACAAAAACTCTATGCCCAGTTTATCCTTTCATTTTTTTAAAGATTTATGCTTATTTATTTATTGAGAGAGTTCATGAGTAGGGGGAGAGGTAGAGGGAGAAGGAGAGAGAGAATCCCAAGCCCACTCCACACTGAGTGGGAGTTCAATATGGGGCTTGAACTCAGGATCCCTTGATCATGCCCTGAGTCAAAATCAAGAGTTGGATGCTTAACTGACTGAGCCCCCTGGGTGCCCTGATCATTTCTTATAACATAAATGTTGATCAAAATAAACTCTTCCCATTTCTTATTTTTATTTACTACTATATCGGGCTAATCATTCATATCAAGTTATATAATATTGCCCCATGAATTTAATGACTCTTTTATGCTCCACTGCTTGTAAATGTCCTAATAATTTAATCATTTTCTACTGATGGACATTTTGGGTATTCTTCGAATTTTTTCTCCCTTCAAGAATGCAACAGACATTATTACAAGCCTGTTGTGCACACACGTGCTATAAGTGTGTTAGAGGCATGATCTTTTAGATGTTACCTGTTCAATCAAAAGTGATATGTATTTATTTTTCAAGATTTGCTAAACAGACCTCTAGTATATGTTATATCAAATTACAAACCTACATCAAAAAATAAATGTACCTGTTCTGGCACACTTCAAACCAACAATGTGTATCTGAAATTTTGGTTCTTTGTAATGTTAGCTTTTCTAATTATGCTTCTGCTTCCATATAACTGGCAGATGAACTTCAAAAAATTAACTTCTCCACAATGTTAAATTGTCCAATCTATGAAAACAGTACATCTTTCCATTATACATGTCCTCTTTTTCATCAATGATAGTTTCAACATAGAGTTCTTCCATATATCTTGTTGGTTATGCCTAATATTTCATGCTATGTAAAACTGTTCTTCTTAAAAAAAATAACAATTTTCAATCCTCTTTTGCTCTGATATTGTAATGCTGATTTTCGTGTATTTCTTTCATTGCTACTGTATTTGTTATTTGAAATTCTTCTATAAAGATGATTTATTCCTTCTTTGCCATTTACTTATTTATTGAATTATTTATATTTTCTGGACTCATAGATATTTCGTTTATTCTTTGTTTTATAAACCAATATTATCACTATTTTTTAAATTGTTTTAATTTTGGTCATTAAAAGCACTTTCAGATAGGATCCTGTGTTCATTTGGCATGCTCCATTGATTTTGTTTTTAACTCTTCTTTATTTTCTGATACCACAAGATGCTCTACACTCATCCATCCCAGTCTTAGCTCGAGAATTGGTATTTTACCAACAAGAGCTCATTCCTTTTTCTTTGAATAATTATATGTATAAATGAAGATTTGGTCATGGATATATTCCTTTTACCAGGTGTCACTGCTTTTAGGTACTCTCAGAGGACAGTTAAGAAATACATACATGGGGTGCCTGGGTGGCTCAGTGGGTTAAAGCCTCTGCTTTCAGCTCAGGTCATGATCCCAGGGTCCTGGGATCGAGTCCCACATCGGGCTCTCTGCTCGGCGGGGAACCTGCTTCCCCCTCTCTCTCTGCCTGCCTCTCTGCCTACTTGTGATCTCTCTCTCCCTGTCAAATAAATAAATAAAATCTTAAAAAAAAAAAAGAAATACATACATGTTCATATGCACATACACACTATATTCACACACACATGATAAATATAAATATAGATCACATATATCCATATATATGCCATGTATATATATATACATGTTAATATCTAAAACAAGATCACAGAATTCACGTCTCCGTATCTTATAGTCTGTAATTTATAACTTCTTTCTCTCATAGGGAGAAACATAGCTCTCATTTGCTATGAAATATTTATTCATTGTTCACTTCTTTTTGTTTATTTTTTTAATTTTTTAAAATTTTTTATAAACATATAATGTATTATTAGCCCCAGTCTATTAATAACGTTATCTGTGTAAGGAAAAATATGTATCCACTAAAGTAGAGGACATGCATGTAATACTCTTATCTTTGGTCTTAAAGACATAGCTAAAACACTGTTCGAAATACACGCTGGTGAGCTCCTTCCTTTCTTACTCCCCTTAGTGTGGCTGATGCCACATCTGAAATAGAGCCGGACTAATGCACACTTGTTGCAAATATACTTATATTTGCTTGAGGCTTTTGTTTTTTTACTTTGTTTTGTTTCTTCGAAAGTCCCCACTTTGTAGTATACCGGTCAAATACAGAAGAGCATGTCTTCATTGTCCCAGTGACACCCAGAACTATCCCATCACCCTAAAATTCCCTTGTCTGCCCTTTCATAGTAATTACACATCATTTCCCCAGGTACTGGTAACTGACTGACTTGTTTTCATCCATACAGTTTGCCATTTCAAGAATAACATATAAATGAAATCATACAACCGTAGTCTGTAGGTTTGGGGCTCTTTTCACTTAGCAACCTTCACTCAAGATTCATCCATTTTGTTAGGAGAATCGGTATTTTTTTTTATATTTTATTTTATTTATTTGACAGAGATCACAAGTAGGCAGAGAGGCAGGCAGAGAGAGAGGAGGAACCAGGCTCCCTGCTGAGCAGAGCCCGATTTGGGGTTCGATCCCAGGACCCTAAGATCATGACCTGAGCCAAAGGCAGCGGCTTTAACCCACTGAGCCACCCAGGCCCCCCGAGAGAATCAGTATTTTATTCCTTGTTACTGCTCAGTAGTATTCTGTTGCATGGATGAACCAGAGTTTGTTTTTCATTCATCTGTTGAAGACTACTTTGTTAATTCCAATTTGGGCAATTATGAATAAGACTGCCATAAACATTCTTGAACAGGTCTTCGGGTAAGGGTTTTTGACTCACTTGGGTGAATTCCTGGGACTGGAGTTGCTGCATCTTACGCTAAACATATGCTTGATTTTTCCAAAAAAAAAAAAAAAATCCCCAAAGCTATTTTGCAAAGTATCTGTACTATTTTGGATTCCTCTCAACAATGACTAATATTTCCAGTTACTCTGACTGTTCACTAGCATTTGGTATTTTCAGATTAAAAAAAAATATATATATATGCTTCATATATATATATGTTTTAACAATTCTAATAGAGGTGTAGTAGTTCTTCATTGTGGTTTTAATTTGCATTTTCCTGATTAATGGTATTGAACATCTTTTCATATGCTTATTTTCTATCCTTTTCTCTTCTTCTCTGAAATGTCTATAAAGATCTGTGCTCTTCTAGAAGTGTTATGATTTTATATTTAACATTTACATCTATAATCCACTTTAAGTTCAGTTTTATATAATGTTTGATATATATGTCTATATTCATTTTTTGAATATATATATCCAATTTTTCCAGCACTATTTCTTGAAGTATATTTTTCACCTTTATAAAAAAATTGAATTCATTCAAGTTTGTATTTTTCTGAGCTATATTTATTACTCCATTGACCTTTTTCTCTTTTCCTTCAACAAAGCCACCTGTACGTAGTATTTACTTTGGCTTTATAGGAATACCAAATATCCGGTAGAGTTAGTCCCACTTTGTTCTTCTTTATCAGAATTATTTTCCAGAATTTTTTGGCTCTTTTAGTTCCTTTACCTTTCTTTATAAACTTCAGAGTCAGCTTTTCAATGTCTACAAAATGCTTGCTATGATTCTGAATGGGATTCTGTAGATCCAACTGGGAAAAATGTACACTTCCAACATTAGCACTGCATATCATAACATTTATTGAGACCTTTAATATTTGTTACCAGCAAGTTTTAGTTTTTGGCATACTGATCTTCTACATATTTTGTTAGATACACACCAAAATGAATCCTTTTATTTTGGTGCTACTATAAAAGATTATATATAGGGGCACCCGGGTGGTTCAGTGGGTTAAGCCTCTGCCTTTGGCTTGGATCTCCGGGTCCTGGGATCGAGCCCCACGTTGGGCTCTCTACTCAGCAAGGAGCCGGCTTCCTCCTCTCTCTCTGCCTGCTTCTCTGCCTCCTTGTAATCTCTGTCAAATAAATAAATAAAATCTTTTAAAAAAGATTATATATGTGTGTGTATATATATACATGTGTGTATATACATGTATAGATATGTATGTGTATATATACACATGTATACATATGTATGTGTATATACACACATGTATATATACATGTATATATACACACATGTATATATATACACATATATATGGTATATTTCAACACAAATTGTTCATTGCTTTTATTTATTTTATTTTATTTTATTTTTTTAGATTTTATTTATTTATTTGACAGACGGAAATCACAAGTAGGCAGAGAAGCAGGCAGAGAGAGAGGAGGAAGTAGACTTCCCTGCCGAGCAGAGAGCCCGATGCGGGGCTCGATCCCAGGACCCTGAGATCATGACCTGAGCCGAAGGCAGAGGCTTTAACCCACTGAGCCACCCAGGCGCCCCTGTTCATTGCTTTTAAATAAGAGTACAATTGACTGCCCATTTTTTGACTTGATTATTTGCTTTTTGAATGTTGAGTTTGAGAAGCTCTTTATAGATCTTGGAAATCAGCCCTTTATCTATAGTGTCATTTGCAAACATCTTCTCCTATTCTGTGGATTATCTCTTTGTTGGACAGACACTTCCCCAAAGAAGACATACAAATGCTTCACAGACACATGTAAAAATTTTCATCATCGTTAGCCATCAGGGAAATTAAAATCAAAACCACATTGAGATACCATCTTAAACCCAATAGAATGGCAAAAATTGGCAAGGCAAGAAACAACAAATGTTGGAGAAGTTGTGGAGAAAGGGGAACCTTCTTACACTGTTGATGGGAATGCAAGGCAGCCATTTTGGAAAACAGTGTGGAGGTTCCTCAAAAAATTAAAAATAGAACTACCCTCTGACCTGGCAATTGCACTACTGGGTATTTACCCCAAAGATACAGATGTAATAAAAAGAAGGGACATATGCACCCCAATATTCATAGCAGCAATGGCCGTAATTGCCAAACTACAGAAAGAGCCAAGATGTTCTTCAACAGATGAATGGATAAAGAAGATGTGGTCCATATACAGAATGGAATATTACTCAGCCATAAGAAAGGATGAATACCCAACTTTTGCATCAATACAGATGGGACAGAGGAGATTAAGTGAAATAAGTCAAGCAGAGAAAGTCAATTATCATATGGTTTCACTTATTTATGGAACATAAAGAATAGCATGGAGGATATTAAGAGAAGGAAGGGGAAAATGAAGGGGGGATATCAGAGTAGGAGAAAAACCATGAAAGACTATGGACTTTGGGAAACAAACTGAGGGTTTCAGAAGGGAGGGGATTGGGGGATGAATGAGCCTGGTGATGGGTATTAAGAAGGACACAGATTGCATGGAGCACTGGGTGTTATACGCAAACAATGAATAATGGAACACTACATCAAAAACTAATGATGTACGGTATGGTGACTAACATAACATAATAATAAAAAATGCAATTGTCTATTATTGACTGCATCATGTGATCTAGCTAAACTCCCTTGTTACTTTAAGATGACTTTTTATACACCTTTAGGAATTTTCTGCATGCCAAATCGTGTCACCTGTTAACATAGATAGGTGTATTTCTTTTACTAAAATATTTATTTTTTAAATTAATAAAATTTTTTGAGCAGTTTTAGTTTGATAGAAAAAAATGAGTGGAAATTACAGAGTTCCTATACAAACCTTTCCTTCTACACCCTCAGTTGCCCTTATTATTAACATGTGGTATTGTGTTTGCTTCGGCAGCACATATACTAAAACATCTGGTATTAATGTGGTATATTCATTACATTTGTTGAGCCAATATTGATACATTATTATTAAACAAGTTCTGTAGTTTGCATTTGGGTTTACCTTTTATGTAGTACATCTGTGTTTTTACAAATGTATAGTGACATGGCTCTGCCATTACAGTATTATCTAAAATAATTTCATTGCGTTAAAAATCCCAGTGCTCTACCTATTCTTTCCTCTCCCCTTCTGCTGGAACCACTGCCGGCCACTGATCTTTTGGCTGTGTTTATAGTTTTGACCTTTTCAGGATGTCATATAGTTGGAATCATAGAGTATTTAGCCTTTTCAGATTAGCTTATTTCACTTAGAAATATGCAATTTAAAGTTCTCCCTTGTCTTTCTTACTTTGATAACTCATTTTTTATTACTAAATAATGTCCCATTGTATGGCTGTAGCAGAGTTTATTGATACAACTCTTAAAGGATATCTCATTTTCTTCCAAGTGTTGACAATTATGAGTTAAATCTGATATAAGCATTCATTTTTTTATGTGTGTGGACATAATTTTCAACTCATTTAAATATCAAGGAGTGTAATCACTAGATTTTATGGCAAGAGTTTTGTCAAGATTGCATGGTTATATTTTGCAAGAAACTGCCTATCTATCTTCCAAAGTGACTGTACTACATTGCACTCCCTCTAGCAATGAATGAAAACTCATGTTACTCCATATCCCCACCAGCATTGGATTTTGTCAGTTTGGGGAATTTGGCTAATAGAACATGTGTGTAGCTTTACCCTTTCTAATTTTTTTTTTTTTGCATTATTGCAGTGGATAGGTCCTCAAAGACAATGCTGAATAGAAGTGATTTGAGGGTATCATTAACTTATTTCTAATCTCAGGAAAAGCAGTGTTCTTTAACCAGTGAGAATTAAGTTTTATTTGTTTTATAAAAGTGTCTTGCATTAAATTAGTTTATGAAAACTTATTTCTATTCTTACTTTGTTAATTTATTTTTATGAATGAATGTTGAATTTTGTTAAATGTGTTTTCTGCTTCTATTAAAATAATTGTATGTTAGATACATAATGAAAGCTAATTCATAGTGCAAAGCTATACATGTTATCACATAATGCAAAGTTAAATATCAGCACTTTCTGAATCTCTGTTGAAGGAAGTCTAAAAGACATGACACTTAGATCAACCACTTTTTGATGTTTGTTTGAAGGTCTGAACTTGTATTTCAATGATCTGTTATTTGGCTCTTCCCAACACTGTTCTTTCTACAGTTTTAACAGTTTGGAATAATTTTACTCATTTCAACTGAAACACTTTGTAGTATTGTCTTCTTTTTTTCCCAAGATAACTTTTGGACCACTGGCACATGTTTAACTCTTTTTAGCCTAAATGTATGCCTTTAAATATATAGAAATAATGGCATATGTACCATTAAATTCTACTTCTATTCTAACCTATATTTTCTAAAGTAAAACCACTCATCCTATTTCTCTAATTCAAACAAAAAGCATAAACCAAGTTTAACTATTGAATAAGGCAATTATAAATCTACTAATTTGAATAATTTATATATTATACTCTGGAATATTTCTTTAAACATTGAAACTAAACAAGACACTGGGAAGTTGGAGTATGGTTCAGAGAAAACATACCTCTGTTAATATGGAAAACAAAACCAAACCAAACAAGTATATCCAAGTTCTTCCATATGCTTCAGTTCAATTTAATTACATATTACCAACAGGAAATACTGACCACATCTTTTGGTCTTAGCTTAAAAAAAACAGTTTTAGATTTAAAGAAGATTATGTGAATTTTCTTTTACATCTTATTTTTTTCTAAAGGTTTTATTTATTTATTAGAGAGAGAGAGGGAGAGCACAAGCAGGGAAGAGGAGCAGAGGGAGAGAGAGAAGCAGACTCCCAAGAGTTTGAGTCCCAAGAGGTGATCAATTCCAGGATCCTGAGATCATGACCTTAGCTGAAAGCAGAGGCTTAACCAACTGAGCCACATAGGCACCCCTTTATATGTCTTTATTATGTTATAAATCATTGATCAATTTTCAAATGTTGAATATTGTTGAATTCTTATGATAAACTCAATTACTCATTATACATTATTTTTTCTCATATTTTTCATTCATTTTGCTAATTTTTGAGGCATTTTGTGTCCAGGTTCAAGAAGTATATTTCTGTGTATATTACTTTTTTTGTAATTTTTTGGCCCATTTTGGTATAAATGTAATGTTGGCTTCATAAAAGTCTTAGAATGTACCCTCTCACCTCTATTTTTGGAAGGCATTGATATAAAGAGCAACCTGTCTTCCTTAAATATTCCATAGGAATTTACATGTGAAATTATCTGGGTCTGGAAGTTTCTATTTTGGTAAGCTTTGTATTAGTAAATTACCATTTTGGTAATATTTTTAACTTCCAATTCAGGGTTACTCAGGTTATCTACTTCTTGGGTAAGTATTGGTGGTCTCTTTCTTTCTATGAATTGAGACACTTAATCTATGTATTTAAAAATTCTGGCATAAGGTTGTTTGAGTATTCTTTTTTTTTCTTTTAGTGCTTTGCAGATCAGTAGTGATGTTTCCCATTTCATTTTTAATATTGGTAATTTGTTTTTCTCTTTTTTATATACTAGAATAAATATCTTTTTTTTAATTTTATTTCTCAATTAAGAAGCAGAAGCAAATTGTGAGATAAATGATATAAACTACTTGTGCAAATATTTTGTTTCACACTACTATAAAACTCCAGAAGAGTGATCTGAGGGAAAAACCTAGAAATATATAATTATGTAAAATACAATAATTAGCATGCTATAAGTTTTATAGCTCTTTTTGAATCTGGATGTTTTCATTTCATTTCCTGCATAGTATTTTATGTATTTTATATGGTTAAAGCCCAGCAACTCAGTAATACAAATAAAAATATAAGATCACAAACTTTAAATAATGAGTTCAGAAAAATATGCTGGGACTTGGAGTAAAATGAATTTATGACCAAATTCTCTGATTTCAGGTGTTTTATTTTATTTTTTCTGATGCACTAAATGTTACACACTAAACATACATAAATTTAGGGCCAATTATATATTATTGTTAGGGATTATAGTCCATTCAACTAATTAAAGAGTAAAATGTATTCTTCATGATAAATAAAACTAGATATTGACAATTGAGAGTACAAAATTAATTGTAATCCAAACTAGGATTAAAAAAAACAGCAAAAAAGCCAACTCATAATTAGCAGCAATGGGGTTGGGGCCATCACTTTGTGAGGCTTCCCTCTGGGAACCCCACCAGGTTTCCATGGTGGGGATCTTAGAAAGGTCCCAATAGAAACAGGGGAAAGTGGTCATTATGAAATCCTCAAGATTTTTCTTATTAACAAATACCTACTCTTAAGGAGGAATGACTTTACCAGAGAACAATACTGAAAACCTACCCCAAAGGCAGAATAAATTCCTCCTGATGTCAACTTCCTCAGCTTGTCTATTTCATCTAAGGCAGAAAAAACAAAAACAAAAACAAAAACAGAAAACAAACAAACAAACAAACAAAAAAGAAACCCACCACCACCAACAAAAAACTCACATAATCAACAGAGGAGAGGCTTTAAGGACATAATTGGGTATTCTGTGTCCAGGGTACAAGTAGGAACAACAGAATAAAAATCTGTACCCTAGAAAAGTGGTAAGAAACACTTACAAAGTTGACCCCCAAATAATAGTTCAGCAAAAAGAGCTAAAAGAACTTAATCCAAGGACTACAGAACATTTCCCTTCCCCCAAACCTTCTAACAGAATTCAGTGCAATTATAGTTAATTAGAGAAATACCGTAAGACAAAGATTTCTGAAGAGAAATATAAAGAGAAAACTCAAACCAAGATTGAAAATGAAAACAAAAATACTAGAGGAATTTAAATCCTGTTACTTATAGCTACAAAAAATATTAAATATAATACACACCTAGCCAGATTAATGTAAATCCTTGCACTAGGGACTTATTTACCTCAGCCCTAATTACCTGACACAGTATAATGGCTTTAACAGAAAATTACAAGATATTCATTCCAAATTAATTTTTAAAATTTAAAAATCTGCATATTTCTTGTCTGAAGAGATAAAGCAATCATCAAAATCAGACTTGGAAATGACACATGTTGGATTTCTCTGGCAAGAAATTGAAAATAATTATGTTTAATACATTAACTGATCTGATTAAAAAGTAGATACTATGCAATACTAAATGGATGACTTCAGCAGAGAATTGGGAATATAAGAAAAAAGTCAAAAGGAAATCCTGAAATTAAAAAAATATATATTTAAAAGCCACTGAAACAGAAAGAATGTTATCAGTAATAGATTTTAAACAACCAAGGAAAGAACTAGTGAGCTTAAATTCAGGTTCACATAAACTTACCAAATTAAAACTAAAGGAAAAAAAAAGAATGAAAAAAAATCAAAACAAATTAGGACATCCAAGTGCTGAAGAACAAAATCAAAGGTTTATTGTGATAATTGTAATTCCAAAAGGAGAAGAAAGTGAAAATAAGGCAGAAGAATAATTGAAGCAATAATGACAGAACTTTACAAAATTAATATCAGGCATTAAATACACAACCAGGAAGTTCAGTGAACATGAGGAAAGATGACTACAAAATATAAATACACACACACACACACACACATACACACACATCTGGGCATATCATATTCAAACTGCAGAAATGAAAGAAAGTCAGAAAAATCTTGAAGAAGACAGAGGGAAGGGACAAAACTGGAGAGGAACAAGAATAAGAACTACAATAGATCTGTCATCAGAAACCATGCAAGCAAAAAGGGAGTGGAATAAAATCTTTAAATGTTGAAAGAAAAAAAAATCCTGCCAACCTAGAATCACATATCCAGCAAAATTACCCATCAAAAGTGAATAAGAAATCAGATTTTTTTTTCCTCAAAAAAAACCAAAAACTGAAAAACTCATTATCTGGCCTATGATAATGTTAAAAGTAGCATTTCATGTAGAAGAAAATGGCATACATCAGAAACCTGGACCTATATAAAGAAAAAAAAATGCAGTGAAAAGGAAAAACATAAAGGTAAAATAAAATTTTTATTTTCCTTATCTTAATTGATCTAGAAGATAATTGTTGGTTAACAGCAGTAACAGTAACAGTTATTGGATGGTAGGATGTGGATATCTGACATGAATAATAGTACAATTACAAGAGACAAGACACCTATTGGGAATCATTGCTGTAAGGTGACTTAAAGTAAGTCACAAAGTACTATTTCACTCTACACTTACATTAGTTTTTAAGAAAATATATTTTAAACCCTAGAGCATCCACTCAAAAAATTTTTTTGAGTATAATTTCTATAGCAAGAGGAGATAAAACAGAATGCTATAACATATTCCATGGAAACCTGAGAAGGAAGAAAAACAGGAAAAAGAAGCAAAAGTACAGATCAAATAAATGATTTAATTTAATGTATAGGTCTTATGGAGTCTGTAATGGTTCTGAATCAATACAGATCTATACATAAAAATATCATCCTCAAAGGACTTATAAATAATCAAATAATTTAAGTGTTAATCTGAAGTCACATATAAAAATATATTGTTCAAGAAGCATTTTTTTAAGAAATTAATGTACTAAAGATAAGCATGTTTGTAATATTAATGATTAAATTTAAAAGGTTCATTTAAATATGATCTAAGGAAAACATGCTAAATACCTTCAGGCATGAGTGCATTGGGTCTAGATGTAGAAGGGTCTAGAAATTGCATTTTATTCAATCCTATATGTAAACACTTCTAGGAATTTACCAAATATTCTGAGCTGTTGTGATATTCAGAGGTGAACAACAGTTAAATGTTAGCACATAACAGACTGCAACTTGTCACAACAGATTATGATGTCTATAGAGACAGATTTGTTGCTAACACTTTATGTTGCTTACTTTTGACTTTTTTCAAAAAACAAAAAACCACAACAATTTGTTAAAAGCTATGAAGTGGAAGTCTCTGAAAATCATATAACCTGTAAGCCTGCGGGAGGAGGTAAATTCTTCATCTGACTTTGTCAAACAGAACCTCCAAGGAATTGATAGAGAAAATTTCAAGCCTGTGTCTTCATGCCTCAGAAGGAAGTAAAGAAGAAATCATACTCACCTAGCATTCACTTGAAGATAAAGATAAAGTTTAGCATGCCATTTTTCCCTAGGACAAGGACGGATGCTTTTCTTCAAAGAAAGAGACAATGATTTTAAGTTAAAGGGAACGAGAAAGCATCTGTTATACATACAAATAATGACGGGCATGTGGTTCTACCCTTATATATCTCAGCAGAGCAAAATCATTTCTTAGAGTTCTTCCTGTCACCTGGGCCACTGGACTTAGAAAGCAATGACAAAATAATAGAAAACTGCTAAGTTAAATGCCACTTTTGTGAAAATGTCATAAAGATTTTTTTAAAATTCCATTGGTGACCTATTTAAATTTTTTTATCTGCCTTAAAACATGTGTGACAACAGAAACTGAATATGTCTACCTGGCAAAGTTATTTAACATTTTTTTGAGGTCAGATATAAAGCATTGATGGATTTTATAGTTATACCTGGACAGAGAGTAGAATCAAGCTCTGGGAATAAGGATATGGGGCTTGATCCCTGAATTCTGAAAAATTTCACGCTGCAATCTCCTCTTTCATTCATTGCCCCTTTCTTGGTAGAATAGTGGAACTGTGTGTATTAACTAAATGGACCTTTAACATCTTTCTGCTTTATTAGAAACATTGGAAGATAAGTGATGAATATACAAATAGAATAATTAATATTTTCATTATATTTTTTATTTTTTTATTTGAGTGTGGTTGCCACACAATGTTATGTTGGTTTCAGGTATACAACTTAGTGACTTGACAAGTTCATACATTATTCTATGTTCACTATAAGTATAGTTACTATCTGCCCCACTATTATCACTATTACAGTATAATTGCTGCACACCTTATGCTCTCTTTATTTCCAAGACTTACTCAACCCATAAATGGAAGTGTTTATTCCCCTCTCCTCTTCACCTATTCTGCCCATTCCTCCATCCCCCTGCCCTCTGGCAACCATTAGTTTGTTCTCTGTATTTATAGGTCCGATTCTACCTTCTGTTTGTTTATTCTTTTATTCTTTTTTTTTTTAAGTTCAATTTATGAGTAGAATCATGTGGTATTTGTCTTTCTCGGTCTAACTTACATGAATGGGCCTTGAAGGCATTCTGCTAAGTAGAATACATTTTTAAACATTGATCTGTTAATTTAATTACTGGATTCAATTATTTGCTATAAAATTTTAACTCAAATTTTAAAGCTAAATCAAATTACTTTATTGAATTATATTTTAGTATCTGAGTAATGAAAATAAAGGTATATTTTAAAAACATAACTTCCTAACCACAGTGCCTGAAATCTCTTTGAGCTTTATAAATAAGATGAGGGGAGAGAGGACACTACTACAAAAACATTCATTATGTTGCATTATCTGTCCCCACATTTCCTCAGTATATATCAGGAGAGTCCATTGACTATGTAACCATTCTTCCAGGTCTATAAGCAACATTAGAAATAAAGGAGACTTAACCATATCAAAAGTATACCATGTCACTATTTGATACTAGGTTTACTGTTCTGTTAAAGTGGCATGATAACTATATAATGCCCTCAAATTCAGAGCTCTTCTCATTTAAGCAACATTAAGTCTACCTTGGAGTAAACTAAAAGACTATTTTAAAAATACAGGTAAGTAGGTATCTGGAAGTTTTTGGCAAATTTATGAAAAATCAAGTGAATCAAATGTTTTCTGAGGTGAATACCAATTTTCAAAATTAATTTATAAATGGGGAGGAAATATATACTTGGGATAAAAGCAAAATGTGGATAAAAGCAAAATATACACTGTTTAAAAAAGTTTACTATGCACTGATATTCTTAAGGTGAGCTCTATAGGAAATGTTTAGTCCATGAAGATGCTACATAAAAGAAACCTAAATCATTCAATGAAGTTACTCTAACATGTATTCCAAAATAATAAAAATAAGAGCAACTGATGAGAATTCTCATTCATGAATACTGGTTACAATTTTAAAACGCATTTAACATATGTAATCAAACCATCTACGAATGAATAATTATGATCAATGGCATTTAAATGCGTATGATACCACTCAATATCAATACAGGCTTTTATTAAGTCCAATCTATAAATAATAATTAAATGAAAAAATAGACTCTATAATTTGTTAAAAATCATGAGAAGATGGGAGCAGTTCTAAAACATTTGTAGAAATTCAACACATATTCCCAAATTTTAAATTAAATATAAATAAATCAATAAAGTTCCTCAACTCTTTCAACTATGTATACCAGAAACTTTCAGAAAGCATTGCACAATGGTAAGACAACAAAATCTTCTCACTAAAAATTTTAAAGAAAAAAAAATTAAAGAAAAATGTCTATTATTACTGCTAGTACTAGCATTTAATACTCAATGTGAATAAGATAGGATTTTTTAAATTATAAATATTGGAAAGTGATCATTTAAGAATGATATGCTAAATAGAGAAAGTTTAAGAAAATCACTGAAATGTACCGCAACTAATAAAGTTCATGTTCAATATGGCAACACATTAGAAAATCAGCTAATGAAGTTCAAGAATTTCTTACATATGCATGTCAGTAACCTAAAAAATAAAATAAAAAAGGATCATTCAGAAAGGTAACAAAAGTAAATCACTATCTGGAAATAAAACTAACAAGAAACTCATAATTCATTTAACTAGCAATAATGTAGATGAGAGGAAACACATCCTCATGTAATGATGAAGAAAGTTAATTGTGGATATTTTGCAGTAAGTGATTTATCAACATTTCTAAAAGCCTAAAGTGGGCTTACTTACTGATTAACTATCTTACATAAATTAGTCTTAGAATATCAATCGCTGATAAAATGGAGAGAAACTAAGTAGCTATCAACAGGAAAAATATGTAAAGGACATGACAAATTTTACAGCAAATTATTTCAAATTCCCAGTAACCCTACGTAACAAAATAATTAACCTCAATCACAGCTGAATTTTTGCAAGAGAAGACAGTTTATTGTTGCATTTTTTTTTTTGCAATAGTTAAAGTTTGAAAGCAAATATGTTCACAATAGAGGACTGGATAATTAAAGCACAAAAATAGATAAAATGATATCTGATACACATATATAAAAAAGAGGAAGGTTGTTTTCTATTTCTGCAATATAGTTATCTCCCAGAAACAGCAACAGGTTAAAAAGAAACAACCTGTAAAATATGTTCTACAGAGTATCTTTTATTTAAATCATAACCCATAAAGTGTACGCTTTGTTTTCATTTAGACAAAGTCTAGGCATCATCCTTGTGTGGGAAGAGAGATCTGGGTTGAGAAAAGTTTGAACTTTACATCGAAATAGGCTTTGATTTTTTTCAAATGCTTAATATGAAAAAGACCACCTGGACAGCAAGTGTATTGGTTTTCTATTTTTGTGTAACAAATTAACAGAAATTTAATTATATCTGAAAAGTCTTTTCACAGAACACAGAACAACCCAGATAATGTTTGATTGAGAAGCTGGGAGGTGTGTGTACACTTGAGACCAGGATTTTGGGGGGGTCATCTTAGATTTCTGCTTAGAACAATTTCTGCTATTTCTCTTTCTGTCCTGCTCTCACTTGTTCTTCCTCTCTCTTCCCCTTCTCTTTTTCAATCTTTCTTTTTCCTAATTGAAACTGTGACACCTATGTTGCTTGTTCTCTTTTTTCAGTGTTATCTATGAATTTCCTGCTATGAATGTGTATTTTGTTTTGCAATTAAAATAGAGTAAATATTTTAAAATCATAATAAAAAACACAGACATGACTCTCCAGGTCAGATAATTAGCTAAAAAGAAAAAAAAAAATGCAAGGGACAGAAGTGTATTTACTAACAAATATTATGTGTGTTCACATATATGAATACATTAAGGATTCATAAAGATAAACAAAAAAGATCTGATAAGATAATCTGTGGTGAAAACAGAGGTTGTTATGAGTAGGCATAGTATTTAAATCCTTTTTTTTTTTTAATATTTTATTTATTTATTAGAGAGAGCACGAGCACAGGCAGACAGAGAGGCAGGCAGAGGGAGAAGCAAGCTCCCCGCCAAGCAAGAAGCCCGATGTGGGACTCCATCCCAGGACGCTGGCATCATGACCTGAGCCGAAGGCAGCCGCTTAACCAACTGAGCCACCCAGGCGTCCCTATTTAAATCCTTTTTAATGATAAAAAGCTGATGATAAATTTTCAATCATTTGTGTATTGATATTAAAATAAACTAAGGTAACAGAAGGACATATTTATAAATGTTTTTAACTTCTCTCTATATCTTTTTTAGAGAACTGTATTATTTTAATTTGAGAGAATATCAAATTGAAGATTTTTTTAAAAGAAGGAACTGACTGCAGTTCTTAATAGCATGCTTTTCACTTAAAGTTCCGATTAAGCTTGTGATAAAGTTCTAGTTAACGGAATGCATCATTTTATTTCCACATACAGCTATTAATGGGGCTTATCTTGCTCTGGTATCGCTGCTTATATTTGGTAGACTGTTTTGGATTTGTATAGGAGAACAGAACAAAACTTTTTTTTTTTTCAATTAGTTACCCCTAACCCATCCTCATTCTAAATGGCACATAATAAAAATAAGTAAATAGATAAAAATAAATGAAGAAGAAAAAAAATTTTAAACAACAGAAAGTTAACTTGCCCAGGACCATACAGACAGTAAGTGGCAGATCAAATTTACTCTTGAGAACCTGTGTTCTTCACTGTTATGCTCCACTGCCTCTCTTGCCCACATGATTGATCCACATAATGATCTGAGAACAGGGTCATTTGTGTTTTGGACAAAGTCAGATGCTCAGTGGAATGCTAGATAACAATAAAAATAAAGTAAATACCATGCCATGAAATGGAGAAATCTCACAGACACAATGCTGAGCGAAAGAAAGTGGGCATAGGATATTTGCTCTATGGTTTTGAGCTGCTTACACGTATGTGTACATTTGATTAGAAATCAAACATTTGTATACATTTCTTTTTACATATTAAATTAAAATAAAGTAAAAACCTTTTAACAAAAGGTGATGGTACATTTTCCTCAATCTGCTTATGGAAAGTGTACATTTCTTTTTTTTTTTTTTCAATGGCTTCAAAGAAATTGAAGTTAACACTAGTAGACTGTGAATATAAATACATGTATCATCATCCTTGGCATATTTGCTTCTTATTCAATTCTACTATATTTTATTCCATTTAGTTTATTCCTTTTTTTCCCTTTTTTGGGGGGGGCATGAGGACCGAAAATGAAAAACATTGAAAAGTCAGTAGGAAGATGCTTCTATATAAATGCTACCTATTTAATAAGTGCTTAGGGACAATCTGCATGAGTATTTTATTTATTTTTTATTTTCTACTTTTGTTGACAGACCTGCTGGGATAGGAATGCCATCAAATTCATCATAGTTAGATTTCATATTTTTGAAGTTCAACATCTCACTTACCACTGCCCATTCTTATGAGAGATGTGAATACAGCTTTGGATATAGGAGCCCTGCTCTAGACATTTCTTTCATCTCTTAACCTCAAAACTCTCAAAAGTCTTCATCAGACCTCTTATACATATTGCAGTTTACATAATTTGTTTGTGTATTAGTTACTATCACTGGGCAGTGAGTTCCAAATACTGGTTCTGTCTGATGCTGAGAGTATAATCACAGTTCATAGTCTCTTGACAGTTAGTTGATGTCCAGTACCTGCCTGCCGGCTCTACTGGGACTCTGGCTCTCAAGTGTACAACATCCTTTCATTGCCTGGTAAAACTCCTGGACTCACATTCTTTAAGAAGTCTTATATGGTATCTTATTATAGTAACATAATACAGTGGCATCAAGCACTTTACAAATGAGAAAGTGGATGGATGGATGGCTTTTCTGGTAAGACCGTGTTATTTACTATTCCATGACTTAAAGTCACCTTTTTCCTTTTCTTCCCCCCCCCCTGCTTTTTTTTTTAAAGATCACGGTGTATTATCAGCAGAGTTTGTAATATCACTAATTGTGTTCTGGAAAACTTTCAAAACACTCAGTGAAATTTAATGGTATATTTCAAAATAATGAAATAGGACCCTAAACAATGATTCAAACCTCAAAATTTATCATTTCTCCAACAAGAAACAGGAGTTAAGTGACCCGGTTGCATAGTTTATTTCACTCTCCCATTAGCTAAGTAAATAGACTATAAGATACTATCTAGTATTCAGTCTGACAAGAAAATGGAGATTATCAATTGTTTCCCAAACACAGAATTGGGGTTTCAATTAGATTAAGAAATGTTACCACTACTTAGGAATTATGGGGAACTGATTTTTTATATTATATACCTCAATGCTTTGGAAACCAATTGTGCACATTATCTTCTGATGTTTACAGAGAATTCATAACTCTATATGAATTTTTTTAATATTATGTGGCAGATATGAATTGCACTATAGCACAGAATTTTTGGCTGTTTTATTCCTTATGGCTATACTCAAAGACTAGGTGATTTATGACATATTCATTGTTTACAAGGAATAGTTCTGTTGAGGGGTGAGGAAGAATCTGACATTCTAAGAAATGCAGGATCTAAAAATTTAATTCTGAGTTCTGTTTATTTCACTTATTGTTATAGAATTGTGGGATTTTTTTTTATTATTTTAGGGCTTTGCAGGTAAATTTCAAAATTATATGTATTTTAAACTGTCTTGTCTTGACAGGTAGCCCCTATCATTACAAAATAAGGCATTTAAGTTATTTCAGTCATTATGTACACAAATTAACACTCACTTTAGAACACTTATGCAAACTAACATTAGCCTATAACCTTGTGTGAAACACTTAATAACTTTTAACATTTTTTCTTATCTAAAACTGTCATTAATAATAACATTTATTGGAAGAGGGTATGAGTATTCAACATGTTAATATTTGAAAAATTCTGAAAATACTGCTCATAACTGGTAGGACCTAATGACTGATAAATACGGTTTGATTGAACTAAGAAACAATATTTCATTTTAGTAAAATATATTTATAGAACATGAAAATCATAAATAAGTTAAATGCATTCCAATTATATGAACAATAACTACTCATGCAATAACCAAAATTCAAAAAGTTGAATCTGGTTCCATTTTTGATAGCTCCACCTACTTGAATATTAAGCAGTAACTAAAAGTAATGATGTAAAAAATATCTATACCAAAAAAAGTCAAGTGTATACTCTGTGAAAGAAATCCAAGATGAGGGATGCCTGGGTGGCTCAGTTGGTTAAGTGGCTGCCTTCGGCTCAGGTCATGATCCCAGCGTCCTGGGATCGAGTCCCACATCGGGCTCCTTGCTTGGCAGGGAGCCTGCTTCTCCCTCTGCCTCTGCCTGCCTCTCTGTCTGCCTGTGCTTGCTCTCTCTCTAATAAATAAATAAAATCTTAAAAAAAAAAAGAAATCCAAGATGAAACAAACATTGCTCAGAGTTACTCCAAATGGAGTTGAAAGGACATTAATGGTAAATATATATATTGAAAGTTGTGTCCAAAGTATACTATGATAAATTGAATTTTTCAGGTGTGAAGAAAAGAGAAGAATTAAGATTGATTCCAATTTTTGTATGTGAACTACTGGAAAACAGACTTTCTATTTCTTTATTGGGGAATAGCTGGGAAGGGACAGAATCAAAGGAGTTCTGAGAGAATGGAAAGTCAGAATTACTAAGGGAGAATAACTAGAAAAGAATTATGGATTAGGATATTTCATAAGTGATCTCTCACATCATACTAATAAATTTTATTGAATCATGTGGGATTTTTAATTTTTTTAATTACTGGAGTACTATAACCAGAATAGTGTTTTAGAATACGATCCAGGTAGTAACATAAACATTATGCTGACAGAAAGAAACAATATGAAAAGAAAGAAAATAAGAAGCAAGAGAATATTAGGATTTATGCTATGATGGAGTCTGGTGATAGTGTGAAGAGTAGAGATTCACTCATTTTATTCCTCTAAGTTATTGCTGCACACAATTTCTTGTGCATTGTGAGGATAACAGAGAAAACTATAATTTGGTTCTTCCATTAAAAAAATAAGTAATTATAAAGTCACTTGGAATCCTATATGATTATTATGTTTATTTATCTTCAACCTAGGGTCTTACCAACAGATAGTTTTTTTAAAAAAATAAGTTAACAGTATTTTTCTAAGCAAAATTTACCTATTATTCTACACAACTTGCAAGTGATAATTTATAATATCAGTTTACACATATACACATATGTGCACATGTAACTACTTAGAAAAAAAATCCATTCAGAATTAATACATTACACAAATGAAGAATGAATTTGAAGTATTTCAAAGTGTCAAAATATATCTAAGTAAAGAACTGGGGGAAAAAAAGAATCTAGGCATTTATAGAAGAGTAAGAATTAAAGGTATTAGCAGATGTTTCCAGACAGCCTAGATGAGAAGAGAACACAAGGGCTTCTGTGAGGGTCATGACTAATTAAAAAAAAGAAAAAAAATCTCATTTTCACTACAGTTTTCTTAACATTAATCTCGGTGAGTTTTCATGCAGAATGCTTAATAGGTATTTTCAATTTGGCAAATCAAGACTACTTTCTTACAATGAGTTTTCTACAGTTTTGTATAATATTTTTGACAGTTACACAGTACATCTAAAATGATCTATCTTTAATACATACAATAGCTTAAAACAAGATTTAGCTGACTTTATATAAATGAAGTTAAATGAATCTCAACATAGGAAGGTGCCAAATGTTAAAAGAAATCAAGTTTGGCCAAAAAATTCAATGAAAGAATAGTTGGTTTGTTATACTTCCTTTGTTTTATGTAGACTTCTCCATTTAACTCTGATGTCTACTGAAATAAGCACAATTATGATCCCCACTTTGCAGAAAAGGATCCTGGTAGTCTGAGTACCTATATGATATTATAGTAAAGAAAAAAGACAAACAATTGCTTTTATCCTGCTGTTCAGCCTGCACTGTAATCTCCCAATAAGTTTTAAAATAATACCGAGGGGAGTACAGGTGAAATCACAGATGCTGCCTCATCCTCTGTGAGTAAAGGCCACAGAATGTATGTAATCCTCAGTACAAATTGGAAAGGACTCAATTATTTCACAATATACTTTTTTCAAAAAAATGTTTATTTAAAATCTAGTTAGTTAACATATAGTGTGATATTAGTCTTCGGTGTACAATACAGTGGTTCACACTTGCATACAACACCTGGTGCCCATCACGACAAATTGGACAAACCAGAAAAAATGGACAAATTCCTAAAAACATATAAGTTACCAAAACTGTAATAGGAAGAAATAGAAAACGTGAACAGACCAATAACTAGCAAAGACAGTGAATCAGTAATAAAAAACATGCCAAGAAACAAAGTCCAGGATAAGATGGTTTCACAGGTAAATTCTACCAAAAATTTAAAGAAGAGTTGGGGCACCTGGGTGGCTCAGTGGGTTAAAGCCTCTGCCTTCACCTCGGGTCATGATCCCGGGGTCCTGGGATCGAGCCCCGCATCAGGTTCTCTGCTCCGCGGGGAGCCTGCTTCCCTTCCTCTCTCTCTGCTTGCCTCTCTGCCTACTTGTGATCTCTCTCTGTCAAGTAAATAAATAAAATATTTAAAAAAAAATTTAAAGAAGAGTTAATACTTGTTCTCAAACTATTCCAAAAAAAAAAAAGGGAAAACTTCAAAATTCATTCTATGAGGCCAACATTACCCTGACACCAAAACCATATAGAGATACTACTAATAAAAAGAACTACAAACCATTCTTCCAGATGAACATAGATGTAAAATTCTCAATAAAATTCTAGCAAACCAAATCCAACAATACAATAAAAAAGGTCATTCACCACAATCAAGGAGAACTGATTTCCGGGTAGCAGGGGTGGTTTAATATTCTCAAATTGGTCAACATGATACATCACATTAATATGAAAAAGGATAAGAACCATATGATCATTCCAGTAGATGCAGAAAAAACATTTCACAAAGTACGACATCGATTCACGATCAAAACCCTCAATAAGGTAGGATTATAAAGGTTTTATATGGAAAAAAACCCATAATTAACATCATCATTAATGTGGAAAAACTGAGAGCTTTTCCCCTAAGGTGAGGAACAAGACAAGAATGTCCACTCTCAACACTTTCATTCAACATAGTGCTGGGAGTCCTAGCCACAACAATCACTTGAAATAAAGAAATAAAGGCCATCCAAATCAGTAAGGAAGAAGTAAAACTTTGATTACTTGCAGATGACATGACATCATATATAGAAAACCAGAGAGACCACCAAAAAAAATTGTGAGACCTGATGAAAGAACCCAGTAATGTCATACGATACAAAATGTATGTGCAGAAAATTGTTTTCCATTTATACACCAGTAATGAAGTAGTAAAAAGAGAAATTAATGAAACAATCCCACTTACAGTTGCACCAAAAATGATAAGATACCTAGGAATAAACCTAACCAAAGAAGTGAAAGAGCTGTACTCTGAAAACTATGAAATACTGAAGAAAGAAACTGAAGATTAGGCAAAGAAATGGAAAAACATTCCATGTTCATGGCTTGGAAGAACAAATACTGTTAAAATATCTATACTACCGGGGCGCCTGGGTGGCTCAGTGGGTTAAAGCCTCTGCCTTCACCTCAGGTCATGATCTCAGGGTCCTGGGATTGAGCCCCGCATCAGGCTTTCTGCTCAGCAGGGGGCTTGCTCCCCGCCCCACTCTCTGCCTGTCTCTCTGCCTACTTGTGATCTCTGTCTGTCAAATAATAAATAAAATCTTAAAAAAAAAAAAAAAAAGTCTAGGGCGCCTGGGTGGCTCAGTTGGTTAAGCAACTGCCTTCGGCTCAGGTCACGATCCTGGAGTCCTGGGATGGAGTCCCACATCAGGCTCCCAGCTCCATGGGGAGTCTGCTTCTCCCTCTGACCTCCTCTCTCATGCTGTCTCATTCTGTCTCTCTCTCTCTCTCAAATAAATAAATAAAATCTTAAGAAAAAAGTCTATACTACCTAAAGCAATCTGCACATTTGATGTAATCCTATTGAGATATTATAAGCATTTTTCACAAAGCTAGGACAAACCATTCTCATACTTGTATGGAATCACAAAACACCCCAAAATAGTAATCAAAATAGTATGGTCTTGGCACAAATATAGACACATAGATGAATGGAACAGAATAGAAAACCCAGAAATGAACCCACTACTGTACAACAAATTAATCTTCAAGAAAGCAAGAAAGACTATCCAATGGGAAAAAGACAGTCTCTTCAACAAATGGTGTTGGGAAAACTGTACAGCAACATGCAACAGAATGAAACTAGGCCACTTTCTTACACCATACACAGAAAGAAATTCAAAATGGATTAAAGACCTAAATGTGATACTGGAAACCATAAAAATCCTAAAATAGAATAAAGGCTGCATCTTCTTTGACATTGACCATAGTAACTTCTTTCTAGATATGTATCCCGGGGCCAGGGAAACAAAATAAAGATAAACTATTGTGTTCACATCAAAAACAAAAGCTTCTGCACAGGGAAGGAAAGAATCAACAAAACTAAAAGACAACCCACGGAATAAGAGAGGATATTTGCAAATAACTTTTCTGAACAAGTGTTAGTATCCAAAATATATAAATACTTAAAAACCTCAAAATCCCAAAAAATGAATAACCCAATTAAAAAATGGGCAGAAGACATGAAGAGACATTTCTCCGAAGAAGACAACCTGAGGGCCAACAGACACATGTAAAAATGTTCAATATCACTTACCATCAGGGAAACACAAATCAAAACTACAATGAGGTATCACCTTACACCTGTCAGAGTGTGTAAAATAAACAACCCAAGAAATAAGAGGTGTTGACTAGGATGCAGAAGAAAAGGAATCTTCTTGCACTGTTGGTGGGAATGCAATCTGGTGCAGCTATTGTGGCAAACAGTATGGAGGTTCCTCAAAATGTTATAAATGGAACTTCCCTATGATCCATGAATCAGACTACTGGGTGTTTATTCAAATTCAAAAACCCTAACTCAAAAGTACACAACAGCCTGATGTTTATAATAGCACTACCTACAATTGCCAAATTGTGGAAACAGCCCATGTCCATTGACAGATAAATGGATAATGAAGAGTAGCATGTGTACACACACACACACACACACACAATGGAATGTTATTCAGCCATAACAAAGTATGAAATCTTCCCATTTGCAAAGACAGGGATGAATCAGAGGGTATAATGCTAAGCAAAATAAGTTCATCAAGAGAAAGACAAATGCCATATGATTTCACTTGTATGTGAAATTTAAGAAACAAAACAAATGAGCCAAGAGAAAAAAAATGAAAGAGAAAGCTACAAATCAAGAAACAGTCTCTTGGTTATAGAGAACAAATTGATGGTTACCAGAGGGAAGGATGGTGGGGGATGGGGTAACTAGGTGATGGGGATTAAGCAGCATACTTGTTATGAGCATGGAGTGATGTATGGAATTATTCAGTCACCATATGGCACACCTGAAACTAATTTAACACTATATGTTAACTACTGGAATTAAAATAAAAACTTAAGGGGCACCTGGCTGGCTCAGTCAGAAGAGCAAGTAACTCTTGATCTAAGGGTTTTGAGTTCAAGCCCCACATTAGGTATAGAGCCTACTTCAAAGGAAACAAAAACAAACATAAAATAAAAACTTCAAATGTGGAGGAAAAAAGTGCAATGTGTATTTGATAAAGTATCAATACAAGGTGATTCTTTTCACCTCAACTCATACCTCTCATCAGATTAAAATTAAAACCGTATCTATTTTTAAAATAGGGTGGCGATAGTCAACATTTGAATGGAAAATGCATGCATCTAATCACAAGTTGTAACTGGTCTTACAAATGCCAATATCTGTTTGTACTTCTATAAAAAACACATATATAATTTTTCTTACTTAGGAGGATAACCTGTTAATAATTTTAAAATTTCTTTTGAAGTAATATACTTTGTTTAATTATGGTTTTGGTCTACGTAGAGGCCTTTTACATGACATAGTTCTTTTTACGTGCTGAACTTAAATTATCTAATTAGTAAATTGTATACTGAAAACTAACTCCGCCTCAGTGTCAGCATCACTCATTAATTCTAAATCGTAACAGATACACAACAGCAAGTTATATACTACATGGTATACTCCAGGCTTTTAGAGAAGTTGCCGGTGCCAACACATTCCTTTGTATGTGTAATAGAGTGAAGGTCATTTGGGGATAAATAATAACATTTTGTGTCCTTTTGTTGCAACAGAGTTCATTCATAAAGACAGTACAATGTCTACTAACTTCTAAACACTGAACAGTAACAGAAAATAAATATAAATATTTTAAAATATCAAATGACAGACTTTACATTTCTAGATATCATTCATCGCTTCACTTTGCATTCCGGTACAGTAGGTCAAAGTGTTTGAGATTTCAATCACATAAGAAGCATTAAAGATATGTTTTGACTAGAGTCTCAGCAATGGCATACAATGTAAGTTATATTAAAAAGCAAAAATAAAAAGAATAAGAATTTGCAGACTAATACTGGAAAAGGCAGAAGGTCATCAAAGTATACTTATCATAAGTTCCACTGTTATAGAAATCAAATGCCAAAAAGAAAAAAACCCACACTGTCGAGAGAAGACATCATGAAAAAATTACCCGAAACTAAAAAGTGACATTGAATGATAATTTGAAATCATGTATGAATATAAATATATTTCACATTGGAAACTGGGAACTTGAGCAATGTTTGGAGTTACTGTGCCTTGAATGTAGTGTCCAATGAGTGAAGCTCTTTCTCATCTATACTTTTTCTCATATTCTGAGATCATTTTGCTTTTTGCCTGGTTGGGATCTATTATGCTTTACATAATATGCTGTATTTCTGTCTTTCACCACCTGTTACAACCGTACTTAATATACTTTTGCAAGTATTTTTGCATATTTGCATATCCTTCTAGGATATCTGCTCAGTTTGAACAAAGACCATGTGTCTATTTTATAACTGTGTCCCTGATACCTGACATATAGTAGATAACACACATTTGCTGTATGGAATGTTCTAAGCAAAGAGATATATAGAGTCACAAGAAGCCAAAAAAATTTAAAAGCATATAGTCATGTAGGTTACAAGTTGAGCTGCAAAAGAACACATTGAAAGAAAAAGTTAAATATTTATATATGCTCTGCTTTCCAATTGTGATTTAATGTATGTAAATTGGGGTTAGAGAAATATGGCAAAATTTTAGTAATTTAGAGAAGTGAAAAAATATTTTTGGATTAGATACTTCTAAGGATGTTAATTCTCAATTGCTGTTCCAGTAAACAGTAATGAATGCCATGAGAAATTCTTCCATTTATATCCATGAATACACACATTTCAGAGTTCATGATTACCTTTGAGAATCTGATTAAAGCTTTAGATCCTCTCTAGCAGAAGATAAGACATACAAAGAAAAAATAAAAACACAGATGCAAATCCATTACATTTTACTATTTGGGAAAGGTCATGAACTTCCTGACTCATTGATGGGTTCCAATGTACAGCCCTAATTTAAGACTGAAAGAAAATATTTTCATACTGTTTAAAATTGTTGTAGCTGCAGTATACAAGGCAAAGACATTGATCTATATTTTTCCTATCGTTTAAAAACCTTACTGAATCAGAGTGTTTGACTCTTGATTTGATGATCATCTCTTTGATTCATTTAACCTTCTACAGAGCCAATTTCACATCTCTTTGAACTATTTTTAGGTGTCAATAATAACCTGTGTAGACTGAATCAGAACTACATCCTACAAAGACTGCACTGGTGATTTGGGTATTCTCAAGTTAAATTACAAGTATGTTAGAAGTTAAAGTGAGTTTTAAATGGGCCTTTTAGTTGTTGTTTAAAGACAGATCCTTAAACTAGTATCCTGGGTATAATAACAATAATGCCCCCTCAGTGCACGGCAGGCCACTCTTCCGTGGAGCATAAAATGCCTCACATATGCCAGCAGAGCTAGGAAGGTGGACGTGTAAACAACTTTCCACACGGTGAGGGTGCCACTCTACTGTGGAGAGATCACTACGTTCATAATAAAATCCTCAGAGGATGCAACTAAAGAAACCAGAGAAGAAAAAACACTTTCTGTACAAGGACTTTTCCAACTGAGAACGATCAAAGAGATCACATTTTAGGATGCAGCTAATACTTAATTAGTTCAAAATTAGTCATGCATGTGAAACAGGGAAAGATTCTGCTCTAAATCCATATAAAAGTTTTTATCTCTTCCTTTTTTTTTTTTTTTCAGAAAAAGGAAGCTATGGAGTGGTAGGTTTTTATTTTTATGTTTTTTTAAAGATTTGTTTATTTTTTTTAATATTTTATTTATTTATTTGTCAGAGAGAAGGAGAGAGAGAGAGAGCACACAAGCAGGCAGAGAGGCAGGCAGAGGCTGAGAGAGAAGCAGGCTCCCCGCCGAGCAAGGAGCCCGATGCGGGACTCGATCCCAGGACCCTGGGATCATGACCCGAGCCAAAGGCAGCGGCTTAACCCACGAGCCACCCAGGTGTCCCTGTTTATTTATTTTTCAGAGAGAGAGAGAGAGAGTACCAGCAGGGGGAGTGGCAGGCAGAGGGAGAAGCAGGCTCCCCATGGAGCAAGGAGCCAGGTGTGGGACTCATTCCCAAGACCCTGGGATATGACCTGAGCCAAAGGCAGACAGATGCTTAACTGACTGAGCCACCTATGCGTCCTGAGTGGTAGGTTTTTATAACTTTATTTTTTAACAACTGAACATATGTATACATAATTAGATACATTTTACATTTACATATATACATATTTATATACATATACACATACATATGTGTGTATGTATCTATATGTAAACACAAATTTTCCATGTCTAATTTCCTCATCTGTGGAATTAGGGTAAAAAAAGATACCCTTAGGGGTGCCTGGGTGGCTCAGTGGTTTAAAGCCTCTGCCTGTGGCTCAGGTCAGGATCACAGGGTCCAGGGATCCAGCCCCACATCAGGCTTTCTGCTTGGCAGGGAGCCTCCTTCCCCCTCTCTGCCTGCCTCTCTGCTTACTTGTGATCTCTGTCTGTCAAATAAATAAATAAAATCTTAAAAAAAAAAAAAGATACTCTTGTCATCTTTCTGTGAGGGATGAATGAACCATTAACCACCATTTCTGGCACAGAGTGGTATCTCAGTATTACATTCAACTAATATAAATGCCAGTATTAATATATGTAATTTTATTAAAATGTGAGTATTAACATTACAATATGACATCACTTGGACTTTACAGAAGCTATTTGAACTTTCTGATAATTATGTAGATCTTTTGGAAGTAATTGTGTGAAGTATTTATGATTTACTGCCAGTTATGTATAACATGTTTTTCTTTAATAGATATAGGGTAGGTCATGCCAAGTATGTTACTTTTATATAGTATGTTTTCCAAAATGGCTTAAAGGTTTTGTAAATATAAAGAATAAATATATTTTTTTAATTTTGAATGAGAGTTGAAATTATATTAAACATGATGTTTTCTCATATAGCAAATTCAGAATGATCATTAATGTATATACATTATCAAAGGTAATTATTTTTTGATGGTATTGTTTTGGAATTCACAAACTATTTTTAATAGTTTCTGCTACTCCCTAAATGTCTACAAAATTAGGTATTTTCAATGAGAGAAATTTAACATTCTTTTTTTTTTTCTGTCTTGACAACAGTACCTTATAAATCAGTGCCAAATGGGGCACAAAAATCCCTGGGTATCTTAAAGAGAAAAAAAATTATGTAGGTAAACAGATAAATCTTTAGGACATTTGTCTTTATGGGAGAAACTCCTGCTGTTGGTCTCTAACCTGCAAGGCATTAGTCTTCTCTAAATTGCCAACGGTGTCCCACAGCTCAGTGATAAATAGAAATCACTGGAAGAAATAGCACATACTTCCACAGAGAATTTCCGGACAGACGTGGGCCTTTAAAGAAATTACATACACGAAAGTGATTATTTTCTATTATGGCATACTTTACCTTATGTCTTTATGTAAAGTTATTTTGTCAACTGTGCAAAACACAAAACAAAACAAAACAAAACAAAAAATCTTTGAATAAGCCATTAGGTAAAAATGTACACTAACATGATTGTTTGTTATTTAAACCAAACAAGAACGATTTTATATAAGACATCGTTCTTCATATGTATTAAATGATTTATCATCAAGTACTATTTTTTATTTTCAAAACAACATTGAAAAATTACGTTCTTGTTTGAAGTGGTAAGTTTTACTTATTATCCAATTAACACCTTTTTTTAGGGGGTGGGAAATCCATTAAAAACAACTTTCTTTTTTATGAAGTAATTTTGGGTGACAAATGTAATCACTTATTTTGTGTTATATTGTGAAGTGACTTAATAGGAATCATTTCTCCTGTTTTTTTTTTTTTAAGTACCCAAATTCTTAGGTAGACACTTTAATGTCTTTTACTCTCAACTTGTGCTGTGTACACCCAAAAATATTGCACAAGAGAAGCAAAAGGCAGGATGAGGTAGTACAATAATGGGGAGTCAGGAAAGAGGAGGGAGAGACAGAGAGACAGATGGAGAGATAGAGAAAGAGAAGGAGAAAGAAGGAGAGCTAGCATGAGCCAGCTCTATAAATTGTCTCAAAAATGACAAAAAACCCTGGGGATATCGCCACACTCAGCACTAATATTTTGCACTAAAAATAGAAGACAGCAATCTTGGCAGAAAGTGTTAACCCTTCTTCTTGATGGCTCATTTTTTCCCCTCAGGACATATGTATTGTTGTGTGGTTCCTCTTTCATCTTTTTAGTTATGATTTTTAAACCAAGAATGTCAGGCTTATTTCACAGTGTGGAACCTACTTCCGGAATGACCTCGTGTACCTGTTTACAATTCTTTCTGTGACTGATTTTTGGAGCCAGGTAATCCATAATGAGTTACAGTTGGCAACAATCAAACTGTAGACATTCATTTTTTTTTGTGGATAATACTTATCAATGCTTTTAAGTTGCCTACAGTTAATAGCATTTATCTCTCTCTGAATCAGACAGTTACATTTAGACATAGTTTTGTGGTAGAGTGGGTGGAGCTGTAGAGATTTTAAAGGAGTCTTGTTTTATGGAATTTTTTACACTGGTGTTATTGTTTGTTTATGTACGTGTGTATGAGTCAGACAGATTGAAAGAAAGAGGGAAAAGTCAGGGAGGAAAGGTGGAAGAGAAAGGGAGAGAGAGAAAGTAAGAGACCAAAATGAAGAGAAGGGGTAGCATTAAGAAATATGGGCCAACATCTGGTTTCTAAAATCACACTTACCCATTTGTCAGTGCCCTCCAGTGAAACCAAAGAATACCTGAACACACCTGTAACTGAGCAAGCAGGGTTTATTGCTTCTGGTTACAAGGGAGATTACACCCACAGGAAACTATGTGGTGTTCAGTACAAGTGCATTAAGAATGAGTTATTACAGGATTTGGGTTTGTATTAAGTGATTTTAGAAATGATTTCAGGAAGTGGCCCTGTACTCCAGATTAGATTTTTACAGAAAGCAGATAGTAGTGTATGATTTGATATCTTAAATCTTACCTAGGAGAAGTTGAAGAGTAGACTAGCAATTAACATTATAACTGGTAAAGAAGCATCAATCATTTATACTATTTAGAAAACAGGTTTGGCCACTTTTGTTATTTGGACAATTGTCATGTTTTGCCTGGATTTAGACATGGTTTACAGACTGTTCTGATTTTCATCTTGATCCTTCACAGTTACATAGTAGCCTTGTCTGGTGCCAATGTCTGCAAAAAGCTTATGTTGAATAAAAGAGCAGGAAGATCTAGCTAAGAGTGCCATGCCAGCTCCTAGCAAAACCTAGTCCTGGCTGATAACCAGGGAAACTCCTGGATTTCAGAACTTCTGGGATTTGCAGAACCAAATCCTGATCAGGAAGCATGAGGTTCCCGAATATGGGTCCCGTTGCGTGGACATCGCAGGCAATAAGTTCTGGACAGGAGGTGAAGACACCAGACTCTATTCCTGGGACCTGAGGAGCTACCAGATGTTGCAGGAGCACGAGTTACGGCAAGAGATCTTCAGCATTACCCACGAGCCCACTGAGGAGTGGGTGCTGGTAGGCCTGAGAAGAAGCGACATCATAATTCTCCACACACACTGGCGAGAGAAGTTTAAGGCAGTCTTGCATAAATATGTCAACCACCACAACCTCAAGTTTGCCTCCTGTGTTTTTCTAGATGGGCACCTCGGGCCAGAGGAAGAGCTTCTCTTTGCTCAGTCACCTTGGGGCGGGACCTGGGCCCAGAACGCAAGCTTGGTCGCTGGCCTCTCCACCTGCCTTTCCTTTGCCAGGGAGCTACTTTGTGACTGCGCTCGAGGAGTCAATCCACTGCGTAGCCGCACCTTCTCTACAGAGGTTGTTTCAGGCAGAGGAGCCGACAGATGTCCTGTGTTGTGATGTGTCTGCAGACAACCAGTATCTGGTCACGGGCTCCAAGAACAGTGCCACGGTTTACCAGCCTTGTACTGAAGTCTGCGTGCTGTGTTCCTGCTGGCGAAGACCCAGAGGAGGCCAGCAGGCCGAGGGGATGGCAGCCTCCATGGTCTGATTCCTCCACCTGACCCTCGGTGGTCGGGCCTCTGTTTGCTCCCTCCACCCAGGACACACCTCGCCTGTGCTCCAACGTTTTTATGATATGATGTAGGGGTTTTTCCTTTGTTATTATTCTTACTGCTGATTTCTGGGTTTGGGTGGGGAAACTTGCCTTCGTAATTAACAAAATAGAAAAGCAAAAACCAAAAAAAAAAAAAAAAAAGACTTTTCTCTTTCTCACTTTTAAGAAATAGTGACTGAATACCCATTATGGAAAATGAGATATAGTAGACTAAAAATTAACACTACAGAGAAAGCAAAAGAAAAAAGAAAAAAATCAATAATATTGATAAGCTTATCAAATCTATATTGGTATTCTACTTTATTATAAATACAACAGATTATCAAACTTTTAACATTTTAAATAGTTATGTTATTTTAGAAAAAAGAGCCCATTTTAACTTTTATTAAAGGCTTTAGCATTTAACTCAACAAATGTCCTTGGTATATCAACTAAGACCCCCCAAAAGCCTCAAGCATAATTATCATTTTCAATAAATTATGTTTTAAAATATATGTACTTAGTCATATTAAGTTTGAAATTAATTTTAAAGTTAATACTTCAGACACTAAAATAGCCACATATTTTACATAGTTGGGTTACAAGAATCAGCATGTAGTAAGGTTAATTTAATGGATCTAAAGAAGCGAATGCCCTTCCAAAAATTACTAGAGTAAAACAATTAGCCTTTGTTCATTTATTCTTGATAGTAAATTTTCATATTTTATAAAAATGTCTTAAAATTAGGTGATTTTTGAAGGTCATAGTCCATAAACATATTTCTATTTTATTTCAAGTAGAATATAGAAAATTGGATCTACTATCAGAATTCCTGAGTTGATTTATTATTTCAGTGGATATCCTTAAGCAAATCATTTAACATTAATCTTCTTTTCCAAATTAAAAAAAAAAGTTGATAAAAATAATTTTTCCATTCAAATATGCTTTTTATAGATATTAAGTGACATAAACCACATTTGGACTGCATTTATGATGCCCTATTTCCTACAATTTTCTATTATCAAAGCTCTATCATCCAAAAGCATTTGAACTCTTGATGTAAAGGAGTATATATGGTATACATATTTAGAGTTATTATTAAATTAATAAATATTTTGAAAAGTATTTTACAAATAGTAAAACAAGTCATTTTTGTTTTTACTTTTGTGGCAAATGGCTTACTAGAGGAGAAATATGCAGCATTTTGATTATCAAAGCATGGAAACTAATTTATTCCCTCTAATTTTCAACTAACCAGGATGAGATTAAACCGAAAACTTTTATTTCCTTTCCAAATACCATTGCATATAAAATGGAATGATATGGTCTAAGCCAAAAGGGTCAAATCAATATGAAACCCTTTAAACTCGCATACTCTAAATATCCGATTCTATTTTAAGAAGGGAGTATAAGAGGGGACACTTTCGCTTTCTCCACATCAAAACCCAACACTGAAAAAAATATTAAAATTGAGAAATATATCAATATAAGATGGCAAAAGAATGGAATAAACAAAATGGGTGAATAAGGAATTTTAACAAAGGAAGATCTACAGATAGGTTAGATAGAAAGAATTAAAAAGGTGATAAAGTTTAGAAGAGAGAGAATGGAAAACACAAGATTTGTAGAGAGAGTATTTGGTAATTTACTAAGACAGAGGGAAGATGTTGTGTTCTGAGTTAATAAACTCTATGAATGTAAAGGTAAAAAGTACTCTAGAAATAATATCTGTGACAGGGGAGCTGGGGTGTTTGGCTCAGTCGGTGAAGCATCTGACGCTTGATTTCAGCTCAGGTCATGATCTCAGGGATTGTGAGACTGAGCCCTTCACTGGGCTTTGTGCTGGGCATGGGGCTTGCTTAAGATTCTCTCTGTTCTCCTACCCCTACTTTCTTGTGCTCTCTTTACAAAAATGAAAAAAAAAAGAAAGAAATAATAGCTGTGATATTATAATATTATTGTAACATGATTAAAATGCTTGAAAGCATAGACAAAGGGAAAATATTAAAAGGTCCCAAAACGCGAAAGGCTTCATATCTGTTTTAAAAGTAGACTCACAATATCACAAAAAAAATTGAATCCAAAAGACAATGGCTACATAATTTAGATTCTGGCATTAAGTAGACTACTTACATTCAAAATGGTGAAAGACTTAAGTTTTTTTGTGAATATTAGGGAAAACCAGGGATGTGTCCTCTCACTACCTCTATTCAACATTACACATGAGATTCTAGGCTGTTCTTAAGAAAAAATAAAAATAAAAATGTATCCATATTGGAAAAAAAAGTAGTAAATTTGCCTTTATTCAAAATTTTATGTTGTCTAAGTAGAAAAATCCAATTATTCTATTTTAAAAAGCTACTAGAACTAATAAGTTTGGTAAGGATTCTGTACAAATGATCAATGTACAGAAATCAAGAAAACTATACATCAATATTGCAAATGAATATAGATTAAAAACCCTCAACAAAATATTAGGAAATCCATTCCAACAAAAATATGAAAAGAATTATACAATTAAACCAAGTGGGACTCATCTACAGTATGTAAATTTGGTTCAACATTTGAAAAAGAATCAATGTGATCCTCACATGAACAAAATTAAAAAAATCACATGAGCATATTGATACATGCATAAAAGGCATTCCAAGAAATCCATGACCAGTTCATGATTAAAAATTCTTAATAAACTAGGGATAAAGGGAACTTTCTCAGTTTGGTAAAGATTGCAAAGGCCCTATAGGTAACACCATCCTTAATGGTAAGAAACTCAACACTTTCTTACCAAGATCAGGAAAAAAACAAATATGCCCCCTGTCAGTACTCTTTTTAAACTTCATACAAGATACTCTGTAAAGAAAATATGAAAAAATTGACAAAAAACTGGAACTAATAAACAGATACACTACTTTGGAAGTTAGTAGGTGCACTTGAGAAATTAAACATCCTTATTAAGGAGGGCACAGATTGTATGGAACACTGGGTGTTATACACAAACAATGAATCATGGAACACTACATCAAGAAATAATGACATACTGTATGGTGACTAACATAACACCAGAAGGAAGGAAGGAAGGAAAGAAGGAAGGACGGACGAACAAACTTAAAAAAAAAAAGAAATTAAACAAACTATTACTATTAGATCAAGCAATTGCACTCCTTGGTATTTACCCAAAGGAGTGCAATTTTTGACCACACAAAGCCTGAACACAGATATTTTAGCAGCTTTATTCATAATTGCCAAAATTTGGAAGCAACTAAGATGTTTTTTAGTAGTGGACAGATAAACTGGTATAGCCAGACAATGGAGTAGTAATCAGTGTTAAAAATAAATGAGCTATTAAGCCATGAAAAGTTATGGAAGGAACCTAAACTGCATATTGTTACATGAAAGAAATCAATGTGTAAAGGCTACATACCACATGATTCCAACTGTATGACATTCTTGGAAAGGAAAACTATGTAGACAGTCAAAAGATCTTTGGTTGCCAGAAGTTGTAGTAGGGAAGGACAAACAGGTGGACCATGGAGGATTTTTAAAGCAGTGAAAATATTCTGATACAATAATAGGTACATGCCATGATACATTTGTCTAAGCCCTTAGAATATACAACACCAAGAATGAACCATATGGTAAACTATTGACCGGGGGATTATAATTTTCAAATAGGTTCATCAATTGTAATATATACAGCACTCTGGTGAGGAGTGTAGACCATGAGGGGCACTATGCATATGTATATGCATATATCCCACAGGGGTATATTGGATATCCGTATACCTTACCCTCAACTATGTTGTGAACCTTAAATTTCACTAAAGTCTTATAAATTAATAAATACAAACTTTACAATGGCATAGAAATATGAATTAAGGATGAATCTGACAACAGTTGTTAAAGAACATTAAAAACTACAAATTATTCTTGAGAAAAAATTTTAAAGTATTTTAACAAAAAGGAAGTATATTGTGTTCATGGATTGAAACAGTCAATATAGATATGTGAATTCTCCTAAATTCACTCATAGATTAACATAATACCCATTAAAATCTCAGGATTGTTCACAAAAATTAACAAGATGATTTGAAGAGGGACACCTGGCCGGTTTGGTTGGCAGAGCATACTACTCTTAAACTCAGAGTTGTGAGTTTGAGCCCCTCAATGGATGTAGAAATAACTTAAAAATAAAGTCTTGAAAATATAAAATTCACTTGAAGATGAAAAGGACCCAGAGTAGCCAAATGAACTTTGAAGAGAACAAAGTGAGAAGGACCAAGCTTCTTCCATGACATATCACATAGCTGTAGTCATCATGACAGTGTGTTATTGGTTGAAAGACAGATAAATACAAATTTGTAGGCAGTCCAGAACTAGAACCCATGAATAATTTATAGCAGAGATGCAAAGATAGTTGGATAGAAAAAGAACATCCTTTTCAACAACATTTGTTGAAACAATGGGATATCTATCTGCAAAAATATATGACCTTTGACCCATACCTCACCCTATAAATAAAACTTACCTCAAAATGAATCAGAAACCTAAATGTAGAACCTAAATATGAAAATTTTAGTGAAAAAAACCCTCTCCTATACTGCGTTATTATTATGAATAAGTAAATGTTCAAATGTTGAGGGAAATGTTAAAAAGTAGTATCCTGGATTTCAATTATTTGTAGACAAGACAAAGTGGTAAAGGAAATTTTCTGAGCAGACCTTGAGAATATAAGTGTTTGCTTAATACAGTTGCATGACTAGGAGAGTCTTTTTTTCCCCAATGAATGGTTTCCCTCACTCTTTGTAATTTTCCAACATATATGTAGCACATTTTCCCAACATTATAAAAGGAATGAGGAAGTAGCCCAAGTATAGTTCACTATTGATTTCTAAACCACTCTTAGGTAAAATTTCTGATATCTTTCCTGTCTTTGGTATCACAGAATTTGCTTTCCAGATATCTCAATTTCTTCATAGTAGATAATTAGGAGTTTAAATTAAGACTTTTAAGTAGTTAAAAAAATCTGGAAACTGTATTTTAAAAAATATATTTCATAGCACCAAAATTATCAATATACCTAGGACCTAATAAAAAAAAGTGAAAGATCTGTACTCTGAAAACTATAAAACACTGATGAAATAAATTGAAGACCACGCAAAAAATGGAAATGCTCATGGATTAGAAAAGCAAATATTGTTAAAATGTCTATACTACCCAAAGTAATCTACACATTTAATGCAAACCTTATCAAAATATCAAAAGCATTTTTCACAGAACTAGAACAAACAATCCTAATACTTGTATGGAACCACAAAATACCCCAAATAGCCAAAGCAACCTTGAAAAAGTAAATCAAAGCTATAGGCATCAAAATTCCAGACTTCAAGTTATATATAACAAAGATGTAGTAATCAAATACTATGGTATTGGCCCAACTACAGACACACTGATCTATGGAACAGACTGGAAAACCCAGAAGTAAACCCACAGTGATATGGTCAGTAATTCAACAAAGCAGGAAAGAATATCCAATGTGAAAAAGACAGTCTCTTCAACAAATGGTTTTGGGAATGCTGGACAGCAACAGGCAAAAGCATGAAACTGGACCATTTTCTTATACCATGCACAAAAATAAATTCAAAACAGATTAAAGGCTTAATTGTGAGATGTAAAACCATGAAAATCCCAGGGAAGAGTGCAAACAGTAATGACTCTGACATTAAATGTAACAACATTTTTCTAGATGTGTTCTAAGGTAACACAAATGAAAGCAATAATAAACTATTGGAACTACATCAAAATAAAAACATTCTACACAACAAAGGAAACAACAAAATAAAAGGCAACTACTGAATAGGAGAAGATATTTGCAAATGACACATCTGATAAGGGGTTAGTACCTAAAATATATAAAGAAATTATACAAATCAATACCCCCCAAAACAAATAATCCAATTTATAAGTGGACAGAAGACATGAGCAGTCATTTCTCCAAAGACCACATCCAGATGGCCAACAGACACATGGAATGATGCTCAACATCACTCTTCATCAGGGAAATGCAAATCAGAACCAAAAAGAGATATCACCTCACACCTGTCAGAATGGATACAATCAACAACACATGGAATAACAGGTGTTGGTAAGGTTGTGGAGATAAAGGGATCTTCTCACACTGTTAGCAGGTATGCAAGCTGGTGCAGCCACTGTGGAAACTGTGAAATTTCCTCAAAAAGGTAAAAATAGAACTACTCAGTGACCCAGTATTCCTGCTACTAGGTATTTACCAAAATAATTCAAAGATAGTAATTCAAAGGGATACATGCGCCCCAAAATTTATAGCAGCATTATTTACAATAGCCAAGATATAGTCCAAGTGCCCATCGACTGATGAGTAGGTAAAGAAGAAGTGGTATATGTATTCACTGGAATATTATCCAGCCTTAAAAAAGAAATAAATCTTGCCATCTTCAAGTACACAGATGGAGCTAGAAAGTATAATGCTAAGTGAAATAAGTCAGGAGAAAAATACCATAGGATTTAACTCATATGTGGAATTTAAGAAAATAAACAAATAAGCAAAGATAAAAAAAGAAATATGGGGGGGAAGAGAAGCCATGAAACAGACTCTTAACTATAGAGAACAAACTGATGGTTACCAGAGGGGAGATGGTTAGGGGATGGGTGAAATAGGTGTTGGAGATTAAGGAGTGCACTTGTGCTGAGCATGGGGTGATGTAAGGAACTGTTGAATCACTATGTTATATATCTGAAAGTAATATAACACTGTATGTTAACTATAATAGAATTAAAATTCTTAAAAAGAAAAATAAATAAATAAAAATATAATTCATTTGATAGATAATTAGAGAAGGTTTATGTTTGCCTCTGAAGCAGGTGGGTAAAGACCCCATCCTCAAGCATGTTCTTGGAACTCCCATTTGGATTGGATTATATTACAGGCAATATTAAACTAAGAGGATTTAATTAATGGTAGGGTGATGGTTAATTTTATATGTCAACTTCACTGGATAGAGGGTGCCAGATTAAAAATTATTTCTGGGGTACCTGTGGTGGTGTTTCCTCATAAAGTTAACATTTGAATCAGTGGACTCACTGAATTAAATTTCCCTTCCCAATGTTAATGGACATCATCAATCCTTTGAGGGCTTTAATAAAACAAAAGGCAGAAGGAAGATCAATTTGCCCATTTTTGCTTTCTACCTGCCACATGTTGGGACATCTAAAGTCATCTTCCCCTCCCCTAGGACTTGGATATAAATCATTTTTAATCTTGGTCTGTAGGTATTCGGACTCAGACTGAATTATATCACTGGTGGGTCTCCAGCTCGCAGATGGCAAAGTGTGAGACTTCTCATCATCCCTTACCATGTGAGCCAATTTCTCCTAATCCTACCCCTACCACTTGTCTATCTCTTTCCCATTGCTCTGGAGAAAACTGACTAACACAGGTAATTTCAGAGAAAAAGGGAGTGGGGTAGAATGAATTTATGATTGAATCTTTCAAGATAGTACTTAGAAGAGAGGAGATAACCAAAAGTTCAATGTTCTCTTTCTAGTCACAAGATGTTTTCCCTCAGCTATTGTCCTTGGTCTTTCTTTTAAGAGTTGAGACTTCCTAGTAAGACTTCTAAGGTGTTGTTTTATATCACTTCTGTTTTAGTACCCAAATCAATATTATTTTGAATGATAAACAATACATTCCTATTGAATGACCAGGTAATAGGCTTCTGGTGCTATAGATCTTGACATAACCAGAATATTTCTAAAAACAAACAAACAAAGAATCTGAGTCTTAGAAATAAAACCCAAATAGTAAAACACAATTTAATAGACAAGGACATGCAGGATTTTAACAAATGTTACATTTTTTTTCATGAAGGTTTCTTGTCAATCATAGGTTGTATCCAGTATTATGTTAATTGGACAGTATTTACATATTTCATTTTTTTTGTTTAAATTAAATTTGGTTAACATGTAGCATATTGTTAGTATCAGGTAGAATTTAGTGATTCATCAGTTGCATATAACACCCAGTTCTCATTACACCAAGTGCTGTCCTTAATGGCCATCACCCAGTTACCCCCTCTCCCTACCCACCTCCACTCTAGCAACCCTCAGTTTGTTCCCTGAAGCTAAGAGTATCTTATGGTTTGCCCCCTTCTGTTTTTATCTTATTTAATTTTTCCTTCCCTTCCCCTATGTTCATCTGTTTTGTTTCTTAAATTCCACATATGAGTGAAACCATATAGCATTTGTCTTTTTCTGACTTATTTTGCTTAGCATAATACCTTCTAGTTCTCCATGTCATTGTGAATGGCAAGATTTCATTATTTTTGATGACTGAGTAGTGTGTGTGTGTGTGTGTGTGTGTGTGTGTGTGTGTTTGTGTGTGTATGAAATATATATATCTCATGATGAGGTATATAGATATATCTCATCTTCTTTATCCATTTAGCTGCTGATGCTTATCGGGGCTCTTTGTATAGTTTGGCTATTGTGGACATTGCTGCTATAAACATTGGGGTGCATATGCCCCCAAATCACTATTTTTATATCTTTTGAATAAATATCTAGTAGTGAAATTGCTGGATTGTAAGGTAGTTCTATTTTTAATTTTTGAGGAACCTCCACACTGTTTTCCAGAGTGGCTGCAACAGATTGCATTCCCACCAACAGGGTAAGAGAGTTCCCCTTTCTCTGCAAACTCACCAACATCTGTTATTTCCTGAATTATTTATTTTAGCCATTCTGACTGGTATGAGTGGTTCTGCTTTGTCTTTCCCTGATATCAAGTAATACTGAACATTTTTTCAAGTATTCTGTTAGCTATTTGTATGTCTTCTTTGAAAAATACTATAGAAATTTAGATAGGATTAAAATACTGTGAAGAAGAAATTAGGACAGGTTTAGCTGATAAAATGCACACACACACACACACACACACACACACACACACACACACACCTGCCCATCTGAATTTCATTAAATTAAAACAAAATTTTCAAACTAGTGTTTTTGGAGGCTTCATAAGCTAGTTTATACTCTGGATTCTTTTCTGTATCTTCCTCTTATAAATGATACAACATCTGAAATTTTAGACTTTAAAAATACATCTGGGACATTTTATTTGTCTATTTTACACTTAAATACAATATTACCTTCTTTTTAAATAAAAATTATTGCAGAGACTGTAGAGCTTGTGATTGCACAACATAAGATTTTCTTTAAAAAAGATTTTAAAAGCAGACACATCATCTTCAAAGACTGTGTTGATTTCAGAGAGAAATGAGACAGTAACATTGAACCCATGGTTTCAGGTTTTGAGTCTCAGTTTCCATTGTTCACTCAGCTTTTGTGAAAATTTGTTCAGAAAAGCTTTGAGAATGGAGCTTATATAGCACAGCAGTGAAGATATCTCCTCAAGCCAAGAAGTGACTTGCTAAACTAACAAATATATACAGCAGTCATCAGATAAAGCTTAATAACTATGGAAAACAAGCTGAGAAGAAAGCTCATGATTTCAACTAACTTGAAAAGATCAAGGATGCCTGAAAGGGTGAGGAATAATGTTGAAACATTAAACATTTTCAAACCTCAAGCCTATGATAATGTCAATCAGAAAAAGGAATAAAAATAAGTGCTAAAGAAAGTGAGACACATTAAAAGTAGAAAAGAAAGACAAAATAGTAAACAACTTCACAAATATTTAAAATATAAAATTACTCACCATATGATAAGAAATGAAAAAATCTATTAAAAAGCACAATATTGATGAAAAAAATCTGTTCACCACATTGTATTGGATTTAGCAAGCAATTTTAAGATGAATACAAACCAAATGTGTAATGTGACAATCAAACACCAAAAGAAAAAAAGATGAAACTATACATTTTGTTTCTATCACTTACTTTGCTTGTGGTGAAAATTGGCTCAGCATTCTTTCGTGGTATTGATACTTCCCCAGGTCCCCCTTCATCAAGTTCTTTCAGCCTAAGTTTGGCATCATAGACAACACAGGAAACTTCTATAACACAGATCAGAGGTTTCTGTCTTTCTACATGGTATTTGAAGAAAAATGTAAACTGAAACTCTAATAACAATTGTTTTCTCTTTTTAAATATTTTATTTATTTATTGAAAGAGAGAGAGAGAGAGTGAGAGAGAGAGAGAGAATGAGCAAGGGCTGGGGAGGAGAGAGGGGCAGAGGGAGAAGCAGACTCACCACTGAGCAGGGAGCCCAGAGGCAGGACTCCAGGATCATGAACTGATCAGAAAGCAGATGCTTAACTGACTGAGTGACCCAGAAACCCCAACAAATTGTTTTCAAGAGAGTTTTAACTATTTGCTTCCCCTTGGGTAATGACTTTATTGTCCATATTACTATAACTGTTAAAAAAATAGATAACATATCCAAGAAATTTGACTATATGTTTTAAGCTCATTGTTTAAAGGTGATTGGTAGCTCTTCTTGCAACTGTAACACCAAAAAGAAACAGACAAAACAGACCCATGAATCTTAACATAGCTCTTAGCAGAACCTAGAGTCTCCCTCATTCATTCACTCATGAATCACCTCATGGGTCTCCCATATTCTGAACGGCTGATAAATTTGCAGTCACTATGCCCTTTGTTATTTATTTGTCCACTTTACCTATTAGTTTTTTTGTGATTTCAACAAACAATAAACATTTTAGAGGTTCCTTGTTAATTAATTATATCCTGTCTGCTGGGACAGCTAAGTTGTAGCCAACGTAAACTATAATTGATACATTTCTCAGTGTCAATCATTATTCTGATTTCTATCAATGCAGGTTATTAGTTTTGTCTGATATTGGCTTTCATGGAATAAAAACATACAGTACGTAATTTTTGGTAGCTGATTTTTTTTTCACTCAACATTATGGTTTTGAGAGTGGTATATATTACTGCATTATAAATGATTCATTTTTCTTTATTGCTATTAACAAACATTGTATGTAACACTGGGTGACATGAATAAACTAGTTGAATATTTTAAAACGTGTTTTGGTGGCACAACCACTCATTTCTGTTGGACATATACACAGAAATTGAATTGCTGGGGCGCCTGGGTGGCTCAGTTCTTAAGCGTCTGCCTTCAGTTCGGGTCAGGATCCCAGGATCCCGGGATCGAGCCCCGCATCATGCTCCCTGCTTGGCAGGAAACCTGCTTCTCCCTCTCCCACTCTGCCTGCTTGTATTCCCTCTCTCACTCTCTCTCAGTCAAATCAATAAAGTCTTTAAAAAAAATGAATTGCTGAGTCATATGTCTACATGTTCAAGGTTAGATAGGTACAGCTAAATAGGTTCTCCAAGTGGTGCTGCAAATATAAACACTCACCACAAATACATGACAATTCCATTCTCCATCCTTACCAACACTTGGTATTACCTGATCTTTTAGTTATGGTCACCCTGGAGGCAGAATGGTATCTCATTAGAGTTTCGATTTACATTTCCCCTATGAGGAGAAGTTTTGAGCAACATTTCATTTGTTATTAGCCTTTTGAGAAGCAGCTGTTTTATTTTTGCTGATTTTTAAAAAAGTAATAATTTTACATGAAAGGTCATTCTATTATTAATGGAATGGATCTATTAGCATGTTTAACTTTTATTGACCCCCAAGTACAGTGTGTAGAAAATAATTGCAAAAGAATATGTTAACTGAATACCCAGAACAGCTCCATTTCTTTCTGATTTTACAAGTAATAAAAGTATATAAATGATAAGGCCCTTAATTTGAAAAGTTCATGGCTGATGGTGTAAGACTGCTTCTGGGATAAATATGTGCTGGGAAATGGCCACAAGACAGGATTGCCAGGCAAAATTAATGGTATTTGTGTCCCAGCTGAGTCATAAGTATTACCAGATTCTTGCCAATTATTTGAATTAGCTTGGATATAAAGACAGGAAAATCCATAACATGATTAAACAACATTTATCCTTTCCATTTTTTCCCCTCTCTATACTAGACTCCTGCTTATTTCTATATTTTAGATTTTACCATAAAGTTTTGTCTGAGAATAAAACTGGCTGATGTCTGGCACCCGGGTGGCTCTGTGGGTTAAGTACCTGCCTTTCACTCAGGTCGTGATCACAGGGTCCAGGGACCAAGTCCCACATCTGAGTTCCCTGCTCAGCCAGGAATCTGCTTCTCCCTCTTCCTCTACCTGCCACTCCCTTCTGTTCACGTGTACTCTCTCTGTCAAATAAATAAATAAAATCTTTAAAAGAATTGGTTTATGTCCAAGAATACTAGTGTTCCTTTTTGTGTGAGATCCAAGTGTTTTGTGGGGACAACGAGAATCACTTAAAAATATATATAAAATATATTTTAATTTTAAACAATCCCCTTTACAAATAATAGAACATTGCCCTTACAAAAATATTTTGCTAATAAACAACAGCAATCTGTCACTGTAAGCTACTTCAATATTTAATGTATATACCATGTGCAACTCATTTATTATAATATACTCCCCTAGATGAAGATGCTCTTGGTTAATACCTATCATTCTGGAATAGGGCAAAATATTTTGTTCTGATAAGAACTGTCACTATATAATAATAATGATGATTTCACAAATCACAGAGTATAACTCACATAGTCTTCATTTTTTAATCTACAAAAAGGAAGTGAAGTATCCCTTGACCTGATAATCCATTTAATAAGCATATATAAGAAAATTATCAGAGATGGAAATATATTTCCATACATCCTTATTTATCACATAAACTTAAAGTGAATATCTGTTCAAGAAAAAACACAATAGATAATTTATGTTGTATTCATTATATGAAATATTCACTTTTACTGATATTAATAGCATTTGAATATATACTTAATATATTTAAGGATGTAGGATTTAATTAAGGGAAAAACAGAACACATAGGAATTGTTCTCTATTTGCTAAACAGATAAATCTATTAGTAGTTGAAAATATAAAAAAATTATTAGTGGTATGCTTTATGTGCTAGAATTATTGGTACCTATATATTCATTGCATTTTAAAAAATTCTATTTATTTCTGAAACAAATATGATATTCTACAATGAAACATTATGAAAGGAAATATAATCTCTCATTTCCTCCGGATAATTTTTCAATTTTGTGAAATTTTTAATTTACTTTTTGTTTTCCCCTTCTTCCATGTCATAGTGTCAAATCTAAATGTCATTAAATTTTAAATATCCAATGTTAAGTGATGCTATATATCATGAACCAGAAACATAACTATGCAAGGCACTAAATATAAAACAAGAATAGAATATAATTCTTACCACTAAAGAAAACTTTTGGCTTATAAGAAAATTCTGCAATCAAATAATTCTATACTTAATATAATAAGTGGTTTAATAATATTTGCTAACACCATGCGTGCAAATGTTATTATTTGATGGCAACTTGCCTAACTGATAAGCTATCAATTTTGCTACAAGAGACTGGTGAGACGTCTCTTGTAAATAAGAGATGATATTTGAAATGTTTCTTGAAAGATCACAGGAGATTGCTGGTAAACTGAACAAGACAAGCTTGGGCAAGGGAAAGTGTAGCATGGAAAGAAAAAAATGCAGTAAGAAGAACTAGAAACAAAAAGGAATAAAATAAATATGTAAAAAAGAAAAGATAGGAGGAAGCAAGATGGTGGAGGAGCAGCAGACTGAAGTAGCATCAGGTCCCAGGAGTTCAGCTAGACAGTTATCAAACCATTCCAAACATCTACAAACTCAACAGGAGATAGAAGAGAAGAAGAGCAGCAATTCTAGGAACAGGAAATTGACCACTTTGGGGAAGGTAGGATGTGAGGAGAAGTGAATCTGAAGCTACAGGAAGATAGACCATGGGGGGGAGGGGCTAGCTCCCAGCAAGCAAAGGAGCAGTGGAGCACAAAATCAGAACTTTTCGAAGTCTGCTACACAGAGGGATGTTGCTCCAGAGGTTAAGTGAGGGTGGAGCCCTCGCAGGGACAGTGTGGTCTCAGGAGCTGCGGGGTCACAGAAAGACTGGGGGTGTCTGAGTGTGGCAGAGCTCCTAGGTATTGGAGCGGAGAAACCAGCTACAGAGACAGAGCCAAGGACGGAGTAATCAGCTCAGGGTTACCTTAAACCATGATGGATATGGCACAGTCAGGCCACTGCTCTTCGAGTAGGGACCCCACAAATGGCCGGTCCGGGGAGACTCACCTTCTTCCTCGTCTGGAAGAAGTGGTGCAGGAGCATGCTGCAGGAATCTTTGGGATTAGAGATTCCAAATGGGGTGGTACACCAGAGAAAGAAACACTTGGTCACAGGCCAGGTGAGCACAGAGCGGGCTGGTGACCAGGGAGACAGGAGAGATTGACTGCTTTTCTCTGAGGGCTCACTGAGGAGAGGGACCTGAGCAATCAGCTCCTCTGGACAGGAGACTGGGATACCGCCATCTTCATTCTTGTCGTCCAAAGTGGTACGGAAAGTGTTCAGGGAACAAAAGCTACCGAGAGCGAACCCAAGCAGATTACTTAGCCTGGCCCCTGGCAAGGGCAGTGCAATTCTGCCTCAGGAAAAGACATTTGAGAATCACTGCAACAAGCCCCTCCCCCAGAAGATCAGCAAAAACAACCTACCAATACCAAGTTCACCCATCAGTGAGAACTGTAGGACTCCAGAGCGAGGGGAAAGCAACATATAGAATTCATGGCTTTTTTACCATGATCTTTTAACTTGTAAAGTTAAATTTTTTTAATTTTATTTTTTTCTTATTCTATTCTTTTATCAATACCTTTTATTAAAAAAGTTTTTAAATTTTCATTGTTATAGTAATATTGTATCCCTTCATTGTATTTAACCTTATTTTTTGTATACATATAGGTTTTTTTTTTCTTTAAAATTTTGGGATATAATTTCTTCTACTAGATCAAAATATACCCTAAATCTAGCTCCAGCCTGATCACATTCTCTGCTCTTTTTTTTTTTCTTTTTCCAACCAACTTATCTTAGCAAGTCCTTTTTCAGAATCTTTTTAAATTTTCATCTTTACAGTCATATTCCATCTCTTCATTGTGTTTGCCCTTATTTATGTATATATATAAGCCTTCCTTTCTTTTTAAAATTTTGGGAGGTAGTTTCTTCTAAGAGACCAGAACACACTCAAAATCAAGTGGGTGATTCTGTTCTATTCACCAGTGTAATATATGTATATTTTTATTTTTAATTTTTAAAAATTTTCCCCCTTTTTTCTCCCCCCAGTTTCAGGTCTCTTCTGATTTGGTTAGCATATATTTTTCTGGGGTCTTTGCCACATTTTTAGTATTTTACTCTCTCATTCATATATTCTCATCTGAATAAAATGAAAGGCAGAAAAACTCACCACAAAAAAGTAAAAAGCACAACAGGCATTACAACGGCTAGGGACCTAATCAATATGGACATTGATAATATGTCAGAACTAGAGTTCAGAATGATGATTATCAAGGTGCTGGTGGTGCTTGAAAAAGGCATGGAAGATATTAGAGAATCCCTTTCCTGGAGAAATAGGAGCACTTTCTGGAGAAATAAAAGAACCAAAATCTAACCAAGTTGAAATAAAAAACCTATTAATGAGGTGCAACCAAGAATGGAGGTTCTTACTAGAATAAATGAGTCAGAAGAGATAATCAGTGATATAGAAGACCAAATTATGGAGAATAAAAAAGCTGAGCAAAAGAGAGACAAACAACTACTGGACCACAAGGGGAAAAATCGAGAGATAAGTGATAGCATAAAATGAAATAATATTAGAAAAATTGGGATTCCAGAAGAAGAAAGAGAGAGAGGGAAAGATGGTATATTGGAGCAAATTATAGTAAAGAATTTCCCTAATATGGCAAAGGGAACAAGAATCAAAAACCAGGAGGCAAAAACAAGAAACAAAAATGTCCCTGAAAATCAGTAAAAATAGGTCCACACCTCATAATCTAATAGTACAGCTTACAAGTCTTAGTGACAAAGAGAAAATCCTGAAAGCAGCTTGGACAAGAGGTCTATTACATACAATGGTAGAAATATTAGATTGACAGCAGAATTATCTGCATAGACCCAGCTGGCCAGAAAGAACTGGCATGATATATTCAGAGCACTAAATGAGAAAATATGAAGCCAAGAATACTATATCCAGCTAGGCTGTCGTTAAAAATAGAAGGAGAGATAAAAAGCTTCCAGGATGAACACAAATTAAAAGAATTTGCAAACATCAAATCAGCCCTACAGGAAATATTGAAAGGGTCCTCTAAGCAAAGAGAGAGCCTAAAAGTAATAGGACAGAAAGGAACAGAGACAATATACGGTAACAATTACCTTACAGGCAATACAAGGAAATTAATTAATATCTTTCAATAGTTACCCTGAATGTAAATGGCTAAATGCCCCAATCAAAATACATATAGTATCAGAATAGATTAAAAAAAACAAGACCCACTGATATGCTGTCTACAAGAAACTCATTTTAGACCCAAAGACAGTTCCAGATTTAAAGTGAGGGGTGGAAAACAATTTACCATGCTAATGGATATCAAAAGAAAGCTGGCGTGGCAATCCTTATGTTAGATAATTTAGATTTTAAGCCAAAGACTATAATAAAAGGTGAAGAAGGACACTATATCATACTTAAAGGGTCTGTCCAAAAAGAAGATCTAATAATTTCAAATATGTATGCCCCTAACATGGGAATAGCCAATGTATAAATCAATTAATAACAAAATCAAAGAAATACATTGACAATAATACAATAATAGTAGGGGACTTTGATACCTCCCCTCACTGAAATGGACAGATTATCTAAGCAAAAGATTAACAAGGAAACAAAGGCTTTAAATGACACATTGGACCAGATGGACATCACAGATATGTTCAGAACATTCCACCCCAAAGCAACAGAATACACAATCTTGTCTCATGCACATAGAACATTCTCCAGAATAGATCACATCCTGGGTCACAAATCTGGTCTCAACCAGTACCAAAAGACTGGGATTATTCCCTGCATATTTTCAGACCACAATGCTCTGAAGCTAGAATTCAATCACAAGAGGAACGTTGGAACGATTTCAAATACATGGAGACTAAAGAACATCCTACTAAAAAATGAATGGGTCAACCAGGAAATTAAAGAAGAATTGAAAAAATTCATGGAAACAAATGAAAATGAAAACACAACTGTTCAAAATCTGTGTGACACAGTGAAGGCAGTCCTGAGAGGAAAGTTTACAGCGATACAAGTCTTTCTCAAGAAACAAGAAAGGTCTTGAGTACACAACCTAAACTTACACCTAAAGGAGCTGGAGAAAGAAGAGCAAAGAAAGCCTGAATCCACCAGGAGAAGAAAAATAATGAAGATCAGAGCAGAAATCAAAGAAATAGAAACCAAAGAACAGTACAACAAATTAACAAAACTAGGAGCTGGTTCTTTGAAAGACTTAATAAGATTCATAACCCCCTGGCCAGACTTATCAAAAAGAAAAGAGAAAGGACCCAAGTAAATAAAATCATGAATGAAAGAGGAGAGATCATAACCAACACTAAAGAAATGAAAACAGTTATAAGAACATATTATGAGCAGCTATAAGCCAGCAAATTTGACAATCTGGAAGAAATGGATGCATTCCTAGAGACATATAAACTACCAAAACCGAACCAGGAAGAAATAGAAAATCTGAACAGACCCATAACCAGTAAGGAGATTGAAGCAGTGATCAAAAATCTCCCAACAGTCAAGAGCCCAGGGCCAGATGGCTTCCCAGGGGAATTCTACCAAACATTTAAAGAAGAATTAAATAATTCTTGGTAATAATTCTACCAAACATTTAAAGAAGAATTATCTAGAGCAATCTACACATTTAATGCAATCCCTATCAAAATACCATCAAGTTTTTCAAATAAATGGAACAAACAATCCTAAAATTTATATGGAACCAGAAAAGACCCCAAATGTTTAAAAAGAAAGCCAAAGTTGGTGGCATCACAATTCCAAACTTCAAGCTCTATTATAAAACTATAATCATCAAGACAAGACTGGCACAACAAAACTGGCCAAAAAAAAAGACACATAGATCAATGGAACAGAAGAGAGAGTCCAGAAATAGACACTCAACTCTATGGTTAGCTACTCTTTGACAAAGCAGGAAAGAATGTCCAGTGGAAAAAAGGTAGTGTCTTCAACAAATGATTTTGGGAAAATTGCACAGCCACATGTAGAAGAATGAAACTGGGCCATTTCCATACACCACATACAAAAATAGACTCAAAATGGAGGAAAGACCTCAATGTGAGACACCAATCCATCAAAATCCTTGAGGAGAACACAGGCAGCAACTTCTTCAACCTCAGCTGCAGCAATTCTTCCTGGAAACATCACCAAAGGCAGGGGAAGCAAGGGCAAAAATGAACTGTTGGGACTTTATCAAGATCAAATGCTTTTGCACAGCAAAGGAACACTCAACAAAACCAAAAGACAACTGACAGAATGGGAGAAGGTATTTGCAAATGACATATCAGATAAAGGGCTAGTATCCAAAATCTATAAAGAACTTACCAAACTCAACACTCAAAGAACAAATAATCCAATCAAGAAATGGGAAGAAGATATGAACACACATTTCTGCAAAGAAGACATCCAAATGGCCAACAGACACATGGAAAAGTGCCCCACATTACTCGATATCAGGAAAATACAAATCAAAACCACAATGAGATATCACCTCACACCAGTCAGAATGGCTAAAATTAACAAGTTAACAAGTCATTAACTTGTTAAGATGTCTACACTACCAAAGCAATCTATACATTTAATGCAATCCTTATCAAAATAGTTAAGTTAGCAACTATTTGGAGATTATACACATTTTATTTATTATAAATGCATTTTAATTATTATTTTAAACAGACTATTGTTAGATCTATTAATAAAATCAAAGTTTAATTGCACCATCAATCATTCCTTCTACAACATTCTCCTCTTTATGTTGGTCAGAATTACTGAATTATTTTATTTTTCCTTCACTCTAAAGAACTTCTTTTAACATTCTTGCAAGGTAGGTCTACTCACAACAAACTCCCTCAGTTTTTGGTTGTCTGAGAAAGATTTTATTTATCTTTCACTTCTGAAAAGTAATTTCACAAGGTTCAGAAAACCAGTGTGGCTGATTTATTCCCTCAACCCTTTAAATATTTCATTCCATTCTCTTCTCACTTGCATGGTTTCTAAGGAAAAGTTAGATGTAATTCTTATCTCTGTTCTTCTGTAACTAGGATGTTTTTCCCTCTGGCTTCTTTCAAGGTATTTTTTCTTTATAGTCGATTGCCCATAGTTTGAAAACGAGATACCCAGGTGTAGTTTTGTTTTGTTTGTTAGTTTGGCATATATCCTGCTTAGTGTTATCTGAGTTGCCTGTACCTATGGTTTGATAGTTCACATTAATTTAGCGAGATATTCAGTCATTATTATTTCAGATTTCATTCTATTATTTTCTCTCTGTCTTCGCCTGGTATTCCCACTATGCCTATGTTACACCTTTTGTAGCTATCTCACAGTTATTGGATACTCTGTTCTATTTTTTCATTCTTTTTCTATGTGATTTTCAGTTTTGAAGGTTTCTATTGAGAAAACCTCAAGCTCAACAACTTTTCCTCAATCATGTCTGGTTTACTGATAAGTCTACCAAAGATATTCATTTCTGCAGTAATTTTAATCATTTCTTTTTGTTTGTTTGTTTGTTTTTGCAGAGGATTTCCATGTATATTCTTACATTGCCGATCTGTTCCTACATGCTGTCTACTTAACTAGTTAGAGCTATTAGCACATTAATCATAGGTGTTTTAAATTTCCAGTCTGATAATTCCAACATCTCTGCCATATGAGTCTGGTTGTGAAACTTGGTCTGTCTCTTCAAATTTTGTTTTTTTGCTTTTTAATATGTTTTTAGTTCTTTTCTTGGAGTCAGACATGATGATTGGGTAAAAGGAGTAAATAGGCCTTTAGTAAATGGGCCTTTAGTAATGTGGTAGTAAACTTTGGGGAATGGAAGCATTCTACAGAATTATGATTAGGTCCCCCCAGTATGTTATTGAGGCTTAGTCTCTGAAAGACAAACTTCACAGATGCTTTTGGTATTTCCATTTGTCCCCTTAGGTAAGATAGGATAAGGGGAGTGAGCTTGAGTTGGGTAATTCTCTTCTCCCACATAGAAGACTAGAAAGAGGTGAAGTTGAGTATTTCCTTGCTCCAATTCAGTAAGATTCTGAATAAACTCCAGCAGGTTGGCTCTGGTAAAATAGTTTCTCTTCAGGGGAGGTTTTGTGAGAAGCAGAGTGCTCTGATATATTTTAAAATGTTTCCTTTCCCCTCCCCCTACAGGAAATATAAAGAGATTTTTTCTCCAATACTCACCCTAGGATACTGGTAGCTTCAAGAGGTGAAATCCATAAAATGTGGGGACCCTAGATGACTGGGTATCCTTGGAAGTTATAGCTCTCATACTTGCCCACACAGCACCTACAATGATTCAACAGTTATAGCTCAGATTTTCCTACTCACCATTGGTTCACACTTGTTTGTCCTTCACTAAGTTGTGATTCTCTGTATTTGCCTGTTAGTGTCTCCAGTTTTAGAGGCAGCAGTTTGACAAGTGTTTCTCAGTTGTCTCATGGATCTAAGTAGGGTTGTTTATTTATTTTGTTCAATGTTTTGCTTATTGTTAGGATTGAGTGGTGGCTTTTTTTTATGTTCAGTTAGCCAACATATAGTATATTATTTGTTTTTGAGATGGTTTTCAACAATTCATTAATTTTGTGTAACACCCAGTGCTCAACCCTTCTTAACACCCATTACTCTGTTAGCCCATCCCCCCACACCCTCCCTTCTGTAACCCTCAGTATGTTTCCTGGAATCTTTCCTTAGACTTTTTTTTTCAAGATTTTATTTATTGGGGTGCCTGGGTGGCTCAATTGGTTAAACCTCTGCTTTCAGCTCAGGTTATGATCTCAGGGTCCTGGGATCGAGCCCCGCATCGGGATCTCTGCTCTGCGGGAAGCCTGCTTCCCTCTCTCTCTCTGCCTGTCTCTCTGCCTACTTGTGATCTCTGTCAAATAAATAAATAAAATATTAAAAAAAGATTTTATTTATTTACTTGAGAGAGAGAATGTGTGTGTGCAAACAAGCAGGGGCAGAGGGTGGGGAAGAGCAAAGGGAGACAGACAAGCAGACTCTATGCAGAGCTCAGAACCCAAGTCAGGCCTTCACCCCATGACCTTAAGATCATGACCTGAGCCAAAATCAAGAGTCAGAGGCTTAACAGAATGAATCACCCAGATGCCTCTGAGTGGTGACTTTTTTAAGTTCTTTAATTTTCTAGTTTGAAACTGAATGTCTCCATCAAGTTTTATATATAGGTAGAGTGGTTGTATTTAACTCTCCTGGAGATACAAGTTTTTACTAAAGTTTGTGTAATAACAAAAAGTAAATACACAGTGTTACCTGCAAATAGAGGTTTGTTTACTGGATTCACTTTGCTCTTGTAACGGGCTTGGTTATAGGGTTTGCTGTCTCCACAGAAATACAGCAGAAAGAGGAAGTCTTTCTGTTTTACAAACTTTAATTTGAATACTATCTCTGTCCCTTGTCAACTGGGTGACTTTGGGCATGGCATCTAACTCCTCGAGTACTTAAGTCTCTTATATGTAAAATGAGGCATATATTCATAATTCTTCATAATTCAAATTCTTATTGTTTTAAGAACAAAGATACCATTTAAAAAATGAATCAGAATATACCGCAAAAAATAGGAGCTTAAAAAAGAAATGTATTATTATTATTAAGTATAATTCATGACTTTTAAGTCAGAAAATAACAGACAAAATAAGATATGGTCATAGAAACCTATGTTATGAAATTATGTTTAAGTACATTTTTAACTATTAATTTATTGTTTACTTTTAATCTTAACATGTAATATTTTAAAAAAAAGCTAAATTTCTTTATTCCTATCCATCTCCTGCTTTGCAACAGCAAATTTGTTTTATTTAAGCTACTAGGTATGTATTTGTGGTCATTTCTAACAGTAGACATAGACTAAATATAAGATCCTGCTCATATTTCTAAGGCTCTCAAAAATATAATATTCTCTTTTTAAGAGAAAAAAAAAGTATCATTTTCTCTGGAAATATCTCCTTTCATTTTGCATAAGTGCTTATCTACTTGCTCAGTTCATATGCCCCAAATGAGTGGCCATACTCCAAAGAGTTGATACATGTTATATGTACTGGCATATTAAAACAATAGAAATGACTTAATGAGGTAGTTGTACATTAAGTGAACTGTGTAATGTTTAGATTGCCAAATTCAAAATTTCACTCTTTTCTTTTTTTGTTACATATTTAAAATTCAATTTTGTAAGCTTTGAGTAAAGGAGACAGGGCAGGGTTGTCTGGGTGGCTCAGAGTGTTGAGCAACCAACTCTTGATTTCCAGTCAGGTCATGATCTCAGGGTTGTGAGATTGAGCCTTTCCTTGTGGCTCCGTGATCAGAGGGGACTCTGTTTAAGATTCTATCCTTCCCAATATTATGCCTCCATCAGGAAGGATGAATACCCAACTTTTGCATCAACATGGATGGGACTGGAGGAGATTATGCTGAGTGAAAAAAGTCAAGCAGAGAAAGTCAATTATCTTAAGGTTTCACTTACTTGTGGAGCATAAAGAATAACATGGAGGACATCAGGAAAAGGAAAAGAAAAGTGAATTGGGGTAAATCAGAAGGGGAGATGAAGCAAGAGAGACTGTGGACTCCAAAAAACAAACTGAGGGTTTTGGAAGGGAGGGAGGTGAGGGGATGGGTGAACCTGGTGGTGGGTATTAAGGAGGGCACATACTGCATAGAGCATTGGGTGTGGTTCATAATCAATGAATCTTGGGACACTGAAAAAAATAAAATAAAATAAAATAAAATAAAGTAAAATAAAATATCATTCCCTCTCCCATTGCCCCACCCCCTGATCATTCTCTCTCTCTCTCTCAAATAAATAATTTTTTTAAAAATTTATTATTTGCTGGTCATGAGATGAATTAGTTTGGATATTCTTTGTTCTAGTACAAGACTTGATATATTGTGAAAAAAGTGGCAGAAAATATATTTGTCATAATAACAACATTCATTAATTAACTTATACCTTTTTCAGGACTGTTCTTTTAAATGAAATAAAATAAATGTATAATATAATATTTAAATGAATACTATAGGTTCATTAAATGAATAACTAGGTTATCAGCATGAGGGGATAGGTCAGTGATAATACAAAGTAAGTCACAGAAAACTTGAACATGAAGTTCTTGTTAAACTAATAGAATTAATTAATACAGATATAAAGTATATTATGTGAACTGAACTGAAACAGAATTATTGATCATCAAGCACTTATGACATTTATTTATACTTAATTTATAACAACTAACAGCAACTAAATGTGTATTAATACATATGTGTATTGATGTAGGAATATATTATATCTTTTTGGGCAAATATTTGTGAATGAACTCGGCAGGAAATTTCTCCTTGGTTTCCTCATAAATTATAACTACTGTGTATAGTTTTGAAATTAATAACTGTAAATTTCGAAGGAACAGTCCACCCAAGATCCCTCTCATGTCTGAAACTACTGAAAGTTGGGGGGGCAGTTCCCAAATCCACTCTGTTTTGAAAACTCACTAGAGGAATTCACAGAGCTCCCTGATAGTTCCCACTTTGTGGTTGGGTCTATTACATGGAAAAGATACATATTAAAATCAGTAGAGGTTGGAAGCACATAGGGGAGAATCCAGGAAAAGTTTCAAATGCAAAACTTCCATTGTCCTTTCCTATTGGGGTTGGATAGCATTCCTTTCTTGACCTGGATGTATGACAATATACATCACACAAAGGACTGACAACCAGGAAACCTCATGGGAATCCTGATGTCCACAGTCTTTATTGGAGCTACATCATAGTGATATAGCTGCATGCCCACAGGATTGATCTCAGTTTCCAATCCTTTAAGATGTCTAATTGATGCTGGTTGATCTAAACAGCCCACCTTAAATCATATTGTTGGTGTGGCTCAAAGCCCCCATCCTAAATCATGCTGTTAGTGTCTGGCAGGCCCAATCCCCAGGCAAACAAAGGTACTCCTATCAAGCATGACATTCCAAGGGCTTAGACATCACTTTCCAGAACTTGAGGACAAAGAAAAATATTAAATCTTTTAATATATAGTTTGTATATAATTTTTAAATTTAAATATCACACATACATTTGATAGTGCACACGCTATGATGAGTACATTATCAAGTCATAAACATACCACTACTTAGGACAAGAAAGAGAACATTACAAGAACACCCTTGCTCTTCTCCACAAAGATCAACATTTGCCTGCACGATTATAAAAGACTCCAAAACCATATATATATATGATATATATATATCATATATATATATGATATATATATATCATATATGTATATGATATATATATATCTTCTTGAAATCAACTCATATTATATTATCAGCTCAAAAAATTAAAAAAGGATCCAGTTGATGAAAGTAATAAATGATATAATAAATAGGTCAGTATGTTTTATGAAAGTAGCAAAAATATAACCCCCCCAATTATATATTTTACAAGAAATAGGAGAAATTTTTTCTGTTCTAACTACCTTAAATATATTTTCAGATATATGTCTACATTTTAACTATCTCACTACTCTGCAATATTAAGCAATTTGTTTACTGAGAAATACATCAGATGAAAACACAACCTCACAAAAGAAAATAGTGTTTACATCTGTTACCTCAATCATTGTTTTTACATAGTAAGTCGAAGTTAGGCTTTCAAAAACACACTTCTGAAATATACATATCATATTTTCATTAATGCATCACTTTCTTATAAAATATACCCACATATGTTACCAGGTTTTATAGGATTTTCATTTTCAAGAAATAGTTATGTATGAAAATATTTAAATGTTTAGAATTTAATGAAATACAGAATTTTAATTTGAAAATGAAATAACATCCCTGGGCACCTGGGTGGCTCAGTTGGTTAAGCAACTGCCTTCGGCTGAGGTCATGATCCTGGAGTCCCAAGATTGAGTCCCGCATCGGGGTCCCAGCTCCATGGGGAGTCTGCTTCTCCCTCTGACCTTCTCTCCTCTCATTCTCTCTCTCTCTCTCTCTCTCAAATAAATAAATAAAATATTTTTTTTAAAAAAAGAAAGAAATAATATCCCTAATGAAACATCTAGCCATGAATAAGACACACCAGGGTATACTAATAAAATGAATCATTTGGTAGGATGCCAGGGTGGCTCAGTTGGTTAATCATCTGCCTTTGGCTCAGTTCATGATCCCACAGCCCTGGGATTGAGCCCTATTTTGGACTCTTTTTCCTCAGCAGGAAGCCTGCTTCTCCCTCTGTGTGCAGTTCCCCCTGCTTGTGTGCTCTCTCTCTCTCCCTCTCTCTGACAAATAAATAAATAAAATATTTAAAAAATTAATTATTTGGCAAATATTTTGATTTAGAGTCAGTTTTCAATGAAAGATTATTCTAATTCTGGATTAAGTTAAAATATGTTTATCAAGACCTGTGATATGTCTCAGATACTACTTTACTTTAACACCAAAAACTGAGTTCCAATTCCCCTGGTGCTGGCAGAAGAAACCAAACTCCTAGGTCAGAAAAAGAGAACTGGGGACGCCTGGGTGGCTCAGTTGGTTAAGCGGCTGCCTTCAGCTCAGGTCATGATCCCAGCGTCCTGGGATCGAGTCCCACATTGGGCTCCTTGCTCGGCAGGGAGCCTGCTTCTCCTTCTGCCTCTGCCTGCCAATCTGTCTGCCTGTGCTCTCTCTCTCTCTCTTAACTAATAAATAAATAAAATCTTAAAAGAAAAAAAAAAGCAAGAACTGTATTACAGCACAGCTTGCAGTTTGCACTTTGTGTTCATATTGGTTATCTATCATCCCAACAGTCCCACAGAGAAGAGGCAGCCTAGGTGGATGCTGTACACACAGTAATTCTGTGCCACAGCTGAGGAAACTCGAATTTAGGAAACTCCATTTTTTTAAAAGCTGCTCACGAATCTATCCAACTATTGCCCCTAAAGGAGACATTATCTTTGCTATTTTAGTCAGGAAATAAATCTGCATTCTGTCACAGATGGAGAGACTGTTTCAAGGCTACTTCCTATAAAATCATCCTTGGAAAATAATCTGGAACAAGAGCTGACAGAAGATATGAAGTAATGGCATGGTGAATTGTCACCCGAGAGTAAGAGCATTAGATTTTCAGTATAAGACTACAAAAGCAGCATGATTTACTAACTTACTCAATATTATTCGTAGGCCAAGGAAATATGTGATGGCATACATGATAGAAATTAATTTTATAAATCAAATATGTTTTGACATAATTATAGTTATGAAAAACAACATGTAACTTTAAATGGCTGATTGTGATACTTTTGAAGACCTATGCTTTGGTCTAACCAACGCCTTCAGTGACATTTCTGGTGATACTTTGCACTTGAGATATTTTAGGCAGCCTGCCTGGGAAATAAAAAAGAAGAAAAATAAGCAAGAAAAAAAGAAAGAAAAAGGAAAAGGAAAAAAGAGCCTCACCATAAAAGAAAAACACCAAAGTTCAATCCATGTGTTCACAAATACATGCCCACACATACACACATAATCCAAAGATCTACAGGTCAGGAAAGTCATAACATATCTTACCAAATTGTCTTTATTTTCTTTACAGAAATCAAAAGTTAGTAAATAAGGGGAAAACTGGCAAGCACATTTTTCAAGAAATAATTTTACAATGATTAATGTGGTGATGTACTTAAAGTAGGGACAGCCCATTAAATGAAGACATGATGGCTGTGTTATAAACCCATAAAGTAATCTTTAATTTAGTCTAAGAGCAGTTGGGTGAAGCTTTACTAATCATATTCTGTGTGACTAAATCAGACCCTGGCAAATTACAACACATGGCTCTGCTCTGGTCTGGAACCTATTGATGTGAGGTCCAAAATTGATGTGAGGCCCCCAATTTTTTTTTTAAAGTTTTAGGGCTCAAAATAACATTTGATGACATATGAAAATTATATGAAATTCAAATGTCAGGTCCAAGTTCTACTGGAACACAGCCATGCTTTTCTTCTTTCTGTCTGCCTGCCAGTTTCCATCTTTCTTTTCTTTTTAAATACTGATTATGGATGCTTTTGCACTACAATCAGTTGCAGAGCTGGGTAGTGGGGACACAGAGCTTAGAGCCCTTAAAGCCTGAAATACTCACCATTTGGCTTCTTACAGAAAATAAAAAATGTGTCTCGGTCCTAAAACATTCTTTCTTTTTTTTTTTTTTTTTAAGATTTATTTTATTTATTTATTTATTTATTTATTTATTTATTTATTTATCAGAGAGAGAGAGGGAGAGAGAGCGAGCGAGCACAGGCAGAGGCAGAGGGAGAAGCAGGCTCCCTGCCGAGCAAGAAGCCCGATGTGGGACCCCATCCCAGGAGTGGGACCCGATCCCAGGACGCCGGGATCATGACCTGAGCCAAAGGCAGCTGCTCAACCAACTGAGCCACCCAGGCGTCCCCTAAAACATTCTTTCTAACCACAAAGTTCCATGAAGTCTTGTGCTGATGTTATTCTTAAGATATCTTACATGGGCTCTATAGTAAAGTATTTTTAGTAAAAATTACTTAATTTTTTACTCACATAATTAATTATAGATAAAATATGTACCAAAAAGATATAAACGATTTTATTCATTAATTCAAAATAATATATTCATTAACTCAAAATAATGTATTCATTAACTCAAAATAATATAAAGGAAGAAACCCAATGGAAATATAGCAAATATACTAAGGTTTCCTAAATAAGACATTTTAAAAAATCTAAAAATAACAACTGTAACAATGAATCGTGTCTTGAGTTTAGTGCTAAGGAAGTACTGGGTCTTAGAGTCTTCTGAAACAATAAGTAAGAAGTACTGAATAGGGACCATGGGCTTCAATCTAAACTTATCTCAGAAACTTACACAGCACAAATGAACAGAACTATAGATGTGAGGAGTACAAATCCATTTGAAATGTTTTTAAAGCACATTATCAATCGTAGTTGATTTTTTCAAACCCACTATATTACTGTATCAACAAATTGAATATATAATGTATCAAGAGGTCCTTTTGTTTGTAATTTTATGTAGAAATCATATCTACAATGGTATCAAGAACAGTAAAATTTGAATATAGAGAAAAATGTAGCTTAGTGAATAATAAGGAATCTTTCCCTCTCTTTCTTTCTTTCTTTTTTTCTTTCCAGCTGGAAGTGGTATTGGAAATCAACTAATTTAGCTAATCTCACTTTAGAGCTGAAGAAACTGAAGATGAGAAGTATTAGTGGCAAGACTGAAATGCTCATTTTCTGGCTTTTTTTCTGCTGTGGAAGCTTCATGAAATCTGATCACAATTTTGTGTTCCTTCTATTTGACAAAGGTATTTATTTCTTTTTTCAATATTTTTTAGCTAATCCAATTTAAACTTTATTGATGAAAGCTTATCCACTTGGATTAATTAATATTACAATAAAATTAATGTGTTCTATTATCACATTATTTATCTATCTGTTTACCAGTAAATAAAATTTTTATCAACAGTATTTCTCCTAATAGAATTCTTTGGTGTCATTTCTCGTGCTTAAGTTACTCAAGCTTGTGATTGCTATTTTTAAAAATATATATTATGGGGGCGCCTTGGTGGCTCAGTGGGTTAAAGCCTCTGCCTTCAGCTCAGGTCATGATCCCAGGGTCCTGGGATCAATTCCCACATTGAGCTCTCTGCTCAGCAGGGAGCCTGCTTCCTCCTCTCTCTCTCTCTGCCTGCCTCTCTGCCTAGTTGTGATCTCTATCTGTCAAATAAATAAATAAAATCATTTTAAAAAATAAATAAATAATAAAATAAAAATAAAAATATATATTATGTATGGAGCAAAATACTGGTGGAAGAACTCAAAATATAAAGATAAAAAGTAACCAAAAGGATTGCTTAATATAGCATGTAGTAAAATATATTTAATATTTATGTATTTTAAAATAAATTATTAGTAATATCAGTAAACATTGAAAGTGAAAATGTAGGACAAAATTATTGACCTTTTTTCCAAAGTCTTAAATTTAAATGAGAATTTAAAAAGTTTTTTTTAAAAAGATATAAATGTGGCTGTCAGTTGTATTGAAAATTATGAAGAGAACAATAATTGAGTGATGCCTCAGGCTTCAAATGCTGTTTCTTCATCTGATCATGAGTGAAATTATTTGTATGATTTCACTTGCTATTAAGCTTGAAAACTTTGAATACCTTTTGAGTGCCAAATTTTTAAAGTATTGTGTAAAAAATAAAATAAAATGTTATGTATGATTTGTCATGTGAAACAATATACTTTATAGTGCATTCTGCATTGAAGTTATTCATAAATCATATTAAATTGTCCAGAAAGGGACAAAAATAGAACAGTGTTAATTTCCTTATATGATGTTATTCTCATATTCAGTATTCTTAAAATTATAAAATATTAGAGCTTTAAATGAGATGAAGCCATTATGTTTCCACAATTGTCTAACCGCCTACTGTTATGATCACTGTTGTGTGTGGGGGGGGGTGTGTGTCTGTGAAGAAAGGTGCCTGTGTGTGTGAGTTTGGTCAGCTATAGGTATAAGTAACATATGCTATCAATAATCCACCTTATTAAGCTTGTCAAATTTATTTCACACTAATAAAGTAGCTATGGTAATTGACAGTGTTAAGATAATCCATCACAGAGCAATTATGAGTTGTCTCGAATTTCCCCTTAGAAATGTAACATTTTCCCCTCAAAAAATCATGGGAGGTATTAGATAATATTTTAATAACTATGTGGTAGGGTAAAACATATTCTGTGCTTAGTCAAATCATGCCTTAAATAAACCTATGCATATGCATACTTAAAAATAAAATTTGCATGTAAAATGATAAGGTCAAGATTACTGGGGTCTGGGTGGCAATGGACTAGTAAAATAAGTATATGGGAATGACTTGCCAAGTTTTTAAAGAAGCAATTTAGGCAGTGTTCTTCTGGATCCCAAGCATAGTGTCTATTATGTGTTCAAAAGCCATAATTATTTCAAAAATAGACATTTAAGGAAACCAGATAATTAGTCCAGTACAGCTGGTATAAAACACTACTGGCACAGATACTGGTGTCATTAAAAATCTGGCAAAGTATCTAATAAGTATTACCCCTGGGCAAATGAAACAAATTAAGCACCTACATATTTTTTTAGAACCTAAGAAAGTATACATGGAGAACTGAGATTGCTCCTAAATTCAAGAAACCCTAATAACATAAGACCAATCCAACATTAGTTTTCTTGTTGTTTATTTGAAAATGACCTTACATTTTACTTACTCAGAATTGCAATGTGTTTTACTTAATTCAGACCGTTTTTTGTGAACTCATTATTTTCAGTTTTTGTTCATTTTGTTGTTTTTCTTGGTTATCTATATATTTTCAAATTTCTTTTTTTCTCTAATATTGTCTTATTGTGAAATATATCATACACACGAAAGATGGTATAAAAGGCACAGGCAGTTTAAAGAATGAGGTAAAATGAATACTCATGTATGCACTAACAAACTTAAGAAGCAGTACACTCTTTAAAAGACAATCTGAGGACCACTGTATGCCATGATCACATTCTCTCCTCCAAGCCAGAGTAATGCCAATCCTGAATTTTGAGATTCATTGCTTTGCTTTACCATTTTATTATATATATATACATATTCATTTTTTAAAAATGTGTGTTGTTTGTCTATGTTTAATACCAGTAATATTATTCAATTTTATGAGGTTTTAAAAAAGCAAAACTTCCTTTTGCTCTGTGGATTTTTTTCCTAATTGGGGGAAGGAAAAGGATATTGCTAGAGAAAGGCCAGAGAAGGTCCTCAAAAATGCAAGCTTGAAGTTAATTTCCCTTGTTGTGTCAGTCCAAGCTTATTACCAATTTTGTGTTTTTTACAAGCTTTAGAATTCTATGTCATCCTGGTGAGTAGAATATCTTGAATTTTATAGTGAAACTTTATCCCACATAATAATTTTGCCTTCCAAGTTATACTATCTGACATGCCTAAAGCTATATAAGGATTTTGTAAAAATTAAACCTTATCTGGTAAATATTTTCCCTCTCATTCTAGATCTTTATGTTTGAGATGTTTCTCATGTTAACAGGATTTTGTTATACTTTTTATAACATAACTGGACAAGTCAGTCCATGTACTTTTAATACCATCACTGTTATTTATAGGCTTAAATCTAACAATATATATTATTATATTATAATTATATATTATTATATATGTTCATATATAATTATATGTATATATTATATAATAGCATATATAATTATGTAAAATTATAAATAATAGTATAACATATTACATTTTATTATATAATATTATATTTGGTACCATTCCCCATTAATAAACTTATATTTTCTTTTTCTTCCTTACTTACATCTTCTGGATTAATTTTTTTAAGATTTTATTTATTTATTTGACAGAGAGAGATCACAAGTAGGCACAGAGGCAGGTGGGGGAAGGGAAGCAGGCTCCCTGCTGAGTGGAGAGCCTGATGTGGGGCTCAATCCCAGGACCCTGAGACCATGGCCTGAGACAAAGGCGGAGGCTTAACCCACTGAGCCACACAGACGCTCCTCCTTTGGATTAATTTAAAAATTTTATTTCAGGGCACCTGGGTGGCTCAGTCTATTAAGCCTCTGCCTTCAGCTCAGGTCATGATCTCAGGGTCCTGGGATTGAGCCCCTTGTTAGGCTCTCTGTTCAGTGGGAACCTGCTTCTCCATCTCCTTGCTTCTCCCCCTGCTTGTACTCTCTCTCTGTCAAGTAAATAATTAAAATCTTCAAAAAACATACTTTATTTTAATATTTTGTCTCTAGTTTGCATCTTAAACAGCTTACATGTATTCTTTTGGTGAGCACAATTTGTGTGTATTAATTAACAACATCTAATATTATTTCACTTCACCTCTTCATGTGCTCACAATTTATGGACTTTAACATTAGACAGCTTGCCTTTAATGTGTTTTCATCAGATTCACCTTACATATCATGATGTTTCTGATTTTATAAAAGTCTAGTCGGTTATCTAGTGATTTACTGAGATTTCATTTCTGCATGAAATTTCTCCATCTTTCATCCACAGTTTTGAACGTATCACTCAGTAATTGGAACATCCATGTGGCAAGTACAGCATACACACCCTTCTTGTGTCTATTCATAGTATCCTTCATTTATATTTGTTCCACTGACTTTCTATTATTTGATCTTATCTCTGGCAAGTCTAGTAATCTTGTTTTGATGCCGGGTATTAAGTACAAATTTTGGATAAAATTACGTTTATCTAGACATATACCTCTAGGCAGCCAGTTTGAGGAAACAAATGTCACTTTATCCAATTATTCATGAAGTTAATTTAATGCTTGCTTTCAATCTTTCTCAACAAGAACAAATCAAAATATTATATTTTTAGAATGTTGTATAATTGATATCATACAGTATGTTAACTTCTCATGTCTTTTCATGGCTTGAGAGCTAAAGTTGCTAAATAATAACCCATTGTCTGGATGTACCACAGTTTATTTATCCATTTACTTATGGAAGAAACTCTTGCTGCTTCCAAGTTTGGGCAACTATGAGAAAAGACACTATAAACAGCTGTTTGTAGGTTTTGTGTGAACATAAGTTTTCAGCTCCTTTTGGTGAATATCAAGGAGCATGAATACTAGATCACAGGATAATGACATATTTAGTTTCCTAAGAAACCACCAGTCTTCCAAACTGTCTACACCATTTTGCATTCCCACCAGCAATGAATAAAAGTTCCTAATGCTCCACATCCTCAATAGTATTTGGTTTTGTCACTCTTCCAGAATTTGGCCACTATAATAGGTTTATAGTGATATTTCATTTTTGTTTAATATGCATTTTCCCAGCAAAACATGATGTGGAGCATCTTTGTATATGACTATTTGCTATCTGTATATCTCCTCTGGTGAGGTGTCTATAAAGGTCTTTGGCCAATTGTTTAATAGGTTTTTTGTTTCCTCATCATTGAGTTTTGGGAATTTTATATATTTTGGAAAACATTACATTATCAGATGTATCTTTTCCAAATATTTTCTCCTGTCTATGGCTTGCCTTCTGATTCTCTTGATATTGTCTTTGGCAGAGCGGATATTTTAAATTTTGGTGAAGGCCATGTATTATTTCTTTCTAGAATCATTTGTTTGGTGTCATCTTTAAAGAGGCATCACCATCTGGAAAGGCTTCTCTTATTTTATCTTGCAGAAGTTGTTTATTTTGGGGGGTACCTGGGAGGCTCAGTTGGTGAAGTATCTGACTCGATTTCAGCTCAGGTCACAATCTCAGGATCATGACATCAAGCCCTACCCCAGTCTCTGCAGTCAGCATGGAGTCCGCTTAAGATAGTCTCCCTTTGCCCCTCCCCCATTACACACACACACACACACACACACACACACACACACACACACACACTTTCTTTCTCTCTCTGTCTCTCAAAAAAAAGAAGTTCAGTTTTTCACATTATACTTATGTCTATGGCCCATTTTGAGTCAATTTTTGTGAAGGGTTTAAGGTCTTTGTTTATGTTCATTCTTTTGCATGTGGATGTGCTATCATTCCATTTGTAGAAAAGTCTATCTGTGTTCCATTGTATTGCCTTTACTAGTTGGTCAAAGATCAATTGACTGTATTTATGGAGGTATATTTCTGGCCCATTTATTCTTTCCATTGATACTATCTATCTATTGATCTACTGATTTATCTAAATAGATATTGCCAGTATCAGTACTGATTATTGTAGCTGTATCATATATCTTGAAGTCAGATAGCATCTCCTGTAGGATTTTTTCCCCTATTCTCTCATATCTCATTGATTATAGCCTTTTAGTTCTTTGAGACTGTAAAAACATTGATTTTTGTTTGGATTCTTGATTTTACCCGTGTAGTAAATCATTAAATGTCTTGAGAGAAATATTAACATAGACTGTGTAAAAGTTGCCCACCCATTTTTCTAGCATCATTTACAATTTAGTGTTGATATTTAAATCTCTAAAAACATTTTTGTTTGTTTGCTTGTTTTTAATATACAATCCAAATTTTTTCATTTTTCTTTCAGGAATACTGTTATAATAAAAGTACCATAAGCATACCCAGGAGTAGATTACTATGCCTTTTGTTGATTTAATATTTCAAAGGGTATAATAATTATTTACATGTACATTTAATATTTAATTTTTGAGACTTAAACCATTTCCAACTTGTGTATAGTAAGTGTGTGTTTTGGAGGGGGAATTTAAATTGGTGAGTTTTCAATTACCTGATAATCTACAAATTGGCCTGCTTTGTCCTACTTACTTTTATATGACAACTATTACATTTTCAATTATCATATACAAGGGTCTATATATAACTGTGCTTATTTTACTGAAAAGATTATATGTATTTGCATTGGTATGATTTATTTTCATTCATTTAGCTTTTAATTTTCCTTAAGAACAACACATAAAATTAAGTTTTATTATTTAAAAAAAAATTCTATTATTTATTTATTTACTTGACAGAGAGAGACCTAGCAAGAGAGGGAACGCAAGCAGGGTGAGTGGAAGAGAGAGAAGCAGGCTCCTCATGGAGCAGGGAGCCTGACGCAGGGTTCAATCTCAGGACCCTAGGATCATGACCTGAGCCAAAGGCACATAGATGCTTAACAACTGAGCCACCCAGGCACCCTTAAATTTTCCTATTCTTTATTTGAGAAATTATGTGCATATTTTTACTTGGTGATATATTCAGATTGATCATTAAATTAGTCACTTTAAAAATATTACAAACCAGGGACGCCTGGGTGGCTCAGTTGGTTAAGCGGCTGCCTTCGGCTCAGGTCATGATCCCAGCGTCCTGGGATCGAGTCCCATATCGGGCTCCTTGCTCAGCAGGGAGCCTGCTTCTCCCTCTGCCTCTGCCTCTGCCTGCCACTCTGTCTGCCTGTGCTTGCTCTCTCTCTCTCTCTAACAAATAAATAAATAAAAATCTTTAAAAAAAATATTACAAACCAATTATTTGTCATTGTGGTTACCAATTATTTATACTTAACTTTGGAAAAGATAAAATATGTAGAATCAATAGTCTTCCCACTCTGCAATATTAATATGTTAACTCCACTGAAAAATATGTAACGTTATTACAGCTAATGCACAGAGCATGTGGATAGCCTCTGATTTTCCTATGGTTTATGGTAGTAGGCAGTAATCTACTCTGTTCCTGGTTCAGTGATAGAGACTCATAAAATATGGAGATATATAACCCTGTAATAACAAAATTCAGTAGTAAGTTATAGCTGTTACCTGGTGTAAAGTGTATTCTGGCCAGCTCGTCCCATTGATGGTCTTGATTGTTGAACTTCAGATCTGTTCATGAGTAACACTGGGATGTGTACCTTATATTTCAATAACAAACAATAATAAAATAATTAACAATTTAGAGATAATATAAATGCCACAATAATAATAGTGCCATAAGGAATGAACCATCATTCTATTAAGCCTTTGAACCCATATCAATTTTGTCCTATAATATTTACTATAGTTTTCTGATTAAGAATAATAATATTGTGGTTTATGTGTGGAGAGAAGAAACTAAGTTTGATGGCATGGGGCCAATACTTTGTTTTATGGCCAACTAATAGTTGAACTCTAGTATGTGTCCGACTGTTTTCTAAATAATGGGGAATCAGCACTAAACAACACAAAATACAACAATATGTTCTGTCCTTTTAGAGTTTATATCCCCATTTGGGGGAGACAAACCATAAGCAAAATAAGCAAGGTAGATTTTGGGTTGCAAATGTGGCAGACAGAGTGTAACAGACAAAGGTATATGGGATGGTCTGTGCACTACTATTGCATATGTGATGCTCATGGCGATAGCACGGGGAAGCCTGCATCGTTACAAGATACTGAAAGAAGTAAGGGAGCCAGAGGCAAGGGAGAGCTAGCAGGAGGTTATTTTGAGAAAAAGCAGGAAAAGAAACCTATTTCCTTCAGAGGAAAGGAAAGGAGAAAGCCAAGGTTTGGGGATAGGATAGACAAGCCTACGTCAGACCCAGAGGTAAAAGTCAGAGCTCTCCTGTGAAGAGTCAGTGCCTGAGGCCACCCTGTATGATTCTGTCTTCTGAGGGCAAATAGCCTGAGTGGAGGTAACCAATTGCCACACACCAGAAGTGCATAAACAATTTTTAAAATTTTAGTGATGGTACAATTTGTGCATTTTGTTAAAAGGATGGGTAATGTGAGCCCAGGCTCTTCACTATCTTTTTGGTATCTCATGAAGCAACCAGTGATGACAAATTTTTAGTGGGTCTGTAGATAATACAGATGGTGGACACGAAGCTGTAGTTCCTGACAGAAGGGCTGTTCTGCATGACACGGAATGAGGTTACAGTGGAACGGAGCACACTGTCACCTGGAAACATTCTGAAGGTGCGGACACTGAGGGCTGTATGCCTGTGTGAGATGTCAGCATGTGGCTGGTGGACCAGAGAAGAGTATTGTTGCTAGTCACAAAAGCCACAAGGGTGTGAAACCTCTGTGCTCTGCTTCTAGTCATTTAAATCTCAGCAGGAGAAAGGATAGGGGAAAAAAAAAAGAAAGAAAAGAAAGAAAGAAAAGACAAGTACATGGGATTACTGTGTCACAAGTGGGATGAGGCAGACCGCTGGAGTTACAGATTTTATACATGGATGCACATGGCGATGAATTCTTCAGGTGAGAATTCTGAGGGCCAAGATCTCAAAATCTGGCATAAAATCATGAATGTAATAATGGTCAAATTTTAGCAAGAAGCGGTTGTCTGTGAAAGCATTAAAAAAGAAATGACAAAAACAAACAAAGGAATGGACATAAGACTGAGTGCAGATTACAATCACCTCTCCTTTCCCTCATCCCAGCTGCCACAATTAGGATGATGGTCACTGAACAGACAGTCCGACGGTCTCATTTAAAAAAATTTGCAAATGGGAGATGTGATACAGTGTCTCATTGATTTTGCTTCTAAATCTCTGAGTAAAGATGAGGAGATGGGAAACAGCAAAGCCATATCGCAGAGAACTTTATGGTAGGTGTCCTCAGTTAGAATACGGAACTTTCTCTTTTTTATTAGCTTGTCCGAAGTATATGGGGCACATGAAAAGCTAAACGGGTGATGTAATGAGCCTAGATTTCATGTGTTAAACTTTTTCAAGTTGAGTGGTATCTCTTAACAACCTCAATTAGGTATTATCCCAGAGGACCCGGAGATTTCAGGAGGCCATCCTAATGTGGGCATTAGTTTTGAATTATATCTCATATTCCATTATCACCCTGAGGACCATCGTCTCATTCTTGACTTGAATCTATCCCTATGAGTACAGTTTAAATTAAAAATGGTCTTTCTAGTAGTATGTTATACTTTTACAAATTTTGAAATTAGTATGCATTTATTTTATAATTGTTTCTTTCTGATTTTGTGCTAAAAATCTTCTTCTCTTCTGACTTTCTCAGTCTCATTTTGTCTTCTTTGAACACAAGATGGATAATTCGACTCCATTTCTGTTAAATTTGATATTGTTAGATTTTTTTTTTAAAGATTTTATTTATTTATTTGTCAGAGAGAAAGGGAGAGAGAGTGAGAGAGCACAGGCAGAAAGAGTGGCAAGCAGAGGCAGAGGGAGAAGCAGGCTCCCTGCTGAGCAAGGAGCCCGATGTGGGACTCAATCCCAGGACGCTGGGATCATGACCTGAGCCGAAGGCAGCTGCTTAACCAACTGAGCCACCCAGGCGTCCCGCATATTTTATTTTTATGCCAACCATAAAATTCAATCCAATAATAAACATGTTTTATAGAACATGGATGATGACCACCCTGTACCTACAGTAAGTCTCTTTTAATCTAATATGCATACTTATAGGCTCTGCTTCCATAAAAAAAATTCCTATATTATCATAGCAAAGAGTAATTTGGCATGAAAAATGAAGGGGTTCATTTATTGGGTTTTCTGATTTTTCAGACATTTTATCTTAATTAGTTTTAAAAATAATTTTTCAAAATCAAATTAAGGACACTCTAATTTTTCTAACCTATTTCTCAAAAGAAAGGTAAAAAAGAACCCTCTTAAGTCATAATAGTAGCACTGACCCCTACAAATCCTACAAATTAAGAATTACAACAGAGATTAATTTCAATATTAGCTGTGACAAAATATACTTTTCCCATTCCTTGAGATAGCACAGTTCCATTTTAGATACAATTTTATTCAGCAATATCTGTAAAACATTACACATACACACATACACATTTCAAAGAATAAAGAGAAACATTCTTAAGTACTCTGTGAGTGTACTGGGCATAATTAGTAGATAAAAATCAATATCCTTCTGGCATACACTTTCATCAAGGACTCTATTTAATAAAATTTTCTTTTGAAAATTAACAACCAGTATAAATACTTCATCTAATCTGCAAAGTTATTCTTTCATTATTATTTTGAAAGCATTTTTAATTTGAAAAAATCAGATTTTGGTTAAAAAGTACAGACACAAGTATCTCAGAATTATAAATATATGAATTAATGAAAAAGAAGAGTATCTGTAATATGTGTATTTTTGTTAATAATATAATCAAATTCTTAATGGTAGAACTGAGGTATATGTTTCTATATAGCCATTGATAGCCTTTAACATAAAGAGTAGAGCAAAGGTGAAGGTAACTTATTTCCTCTTTTGTGACATAGTGACTGAAGACTGCATATGTATTTTGGTGAAAATAGGAGCATTTTTAGTTCTATAAGACACAAGGAAATACCATTTTGGCTAGAAATTGCTGAACACATAATCCTAGAATTATATACACTATAAACAGAGAGTCTTATTTAAACTAGTAAGATATGGGAAGGAGGAGTTGTTGGCAGAGGGTTTACTCTGGAGGACTCTATTCCTCATATGTATTTTTTCCTCATATCCCATGAAGGTCACTGTGCCAGAAATCCTACCTCTAAAAAGTTAGATAACTTAGAACATTCCGGGAAAGGGTATAGCCTAAATACATACAGGTTGGGACACTCAAGAGTCCGTCGGTGCTAGGGTCAGAGAGAGAGCAAACCCCAAAGTGCAGGATGAGAAGCACATTCCCACCAGCAGTAAGCTGCTGTTTCGGTTTTTACATAGTCTGTATGCATAGCCTTAGTTGTCCTTTTAAACGTTCGATGAAGTGTCTTGATTGTCGCAGATGCTTTCGTCTTTTCTAAGAGAAACACCTGGATACAGTGTGCTAACAAGAGCCATCTTCATCTGATGCCAGTAACTCAGGTAAAACAGACAAAAGCCCAACGGGGACAGGGCAGCTTGGTGGCCAGCAGCTCCTTCCTGTCGAGATGTCCATTCAGGACTATCAGCAGTTTTGAGTTCTGATTAAATGCAGTGAGAGGAGGGATCCTTTCTCATCGGTACAGAATTAATGTGATTTTTTGATAAGTTACAGATCTGACCCAGATCTATTGAAGCCAACTCCCTAACAATGGGGTTTGATAAAATGAACCTAACAAGATCACCAAGTGATTATCAGGCCTACTCATTTTTAGAATATCTTTTTGCTCTAAAAAATATGAAATGGAGATGCCTGGGTAGCTAAACTGATTAAGAGTCTGCCTTGGGCTCAGGTCATGATCCCAGGGTCCTGAGATCCAGCTCTGCATTGGGCTCCCTGCTCAGTGGGGGAGTCTGCTCTGCTTCTCCCTCTCCCTCTGCCTGCTGCTCCCCTTGATTGCACTCTCTTGCTTTCTCTCAAATGAATAAATAGAATCTTTTTTAAAAAATGAAAGAATTGAAAGAAAAGTGAAAAAAATAGGAACTCATAAAAAGGAATTTTTAAAACCAAGATATAATTAGTTAAGTCCAAACTTAGAGAATTTATCTCCCCAATAAAATAGAAGATATATTTTAGTAAGTTCTGATAAATAATTATATTCTTCTTATATAAAACACAATTAAGCTTCATGTGCCACAAGAAGACCAAGCATATATAAAACAGTGATTACCACAAGACTAAATATTAGATTTATCTGTGGACTCTTGAAAAAAAAAAGGTAATCTCTGGCCCCTTTCCCAGAGATGGTAATTTAATTGGCCTTGGCCTGAGGTATAACTTAGGCTTCTGTATTTTTCTTACTTAAAATTCATGGTTGATTTGAATAAGTTGTCAGGACTTACGACTAAGACTAACAAGGCAAACATCAAACAAAAGAAAGTTGATGAAATTGCAAGAGGAAATTAAGACAAATTAAGCCACAATAGTCTTGAACTTTTACCACCAAGTAATTTAGCTTCAAAATAGTATGCCAGAGATATAAGGATAAATTGGGAGGAGCATGAACTTAGATAGAAAAATTAGCCTGGTATTCTAGATTATTTGTAGATCAAATGAAGGAAAAGAAATAACATACAGTTACTTTATGATTAATAATAGTAAGCATGCAGTAGTGATCAGATAAATATCTGATATTAATTGCAAGGATACACAGCTTTCATGAAAAAGTAATGGAACATTCTATATTAGTAAATAACAATTTTTAATCCTCACAAATAGGCAATAGTATAACGTTAAGTGACCTTTCTAAAAAGCGGTTTTGGCACCGCTTTCTGACCATAAGGTAAAGTTGAAAAAATGAAATTAAAAATAAATAGAAAAAAACAAACAAAAACATTTTTTCCCTAAATGGATTCTACTTTGAAGCAGGGAAAAAAGAAATCTGTACTAACTGCACTTGGTATCTGCCATAGAAGGAAATGATTCCCAAACCATGATAGCTCTGATGTCAACTGAGGTAGAACAGCTGAGTGTCAATTGGTTAGAAACAAAACAGTGTATGTGGATAATTACAAAACATCTATCACATTACCTGCCTCTTTCTAAAGTGTTAAGCCCTTAACTGGGGGAGATAAAACATCCTATCTTTTTTTACTGCCAAAGAGCTGCTTTGAGAACCATAGGGCTATTTTATCTTTTTCTATATCCCTGTAGACACTATCTACATATACCATTTCTTATCAATTCAGGGATAAAATTCAGATAACATCCTGTCATGAAGGATTGTAAGGGAGTTCATATCCTTTAAAAGACCCTATGGGGCATTTATTCTGAAAGTTATGGTAGTTCATTGACTTTCACTAGAAAAGAAAGAAATGCAGGTAGTTTCAGATTGGTTGAGGATATTCAGCTTAAAAATGTTTACTTGGGGTTAACTTTCTTCTATGTTCCTGACACTGGATTAGGTCAAACAGATGTTTGGATGTGAAGGAATCACAGTCTAGCAAACGGTGGGAGCACTGAATTAGCTAATGTACATCATGAAAAAGGAAGCTGGTATTATTCAGGCACAAACATCCTCCTGAAAAATAAGATGAACAAGGGGCCTCTGGGTGGCTCAGTGGGTTAAGCCTCTGCCTTTGGCTCAGGCTCTCAGAGTCCTGGGATCGAGCCCCGCATCGGGCTCTCTGCTCAGCAGGGAGCCTGCTCCCCCCTCTCTCTGCCTGCCTCTCTGCCTACTTGTGATCTCTCTCTGTCAAATAAAGAAATAAAATCTTGAGGAAATAAAAAGATGAACAAGTATCAAAGCCAAAATAAATCAACAATGAAATACAACACATATCTCTTTTGGAGATTAATGGGTAATTTTAAAAGCATCGTATTTGATTACGATAGTCCTTTCACTGGAACTCACCAATTTATAATTTTAACTTTTGAGGTAAAATTTATAAAGTTTTTTTTTTCCTGAAACTCTACTGCTGAGATATTTGAAAAGCTGTATTATGAAACAGCTATATTTAAAAATAAGGTTATTTTAATACTTTATCAAAGTCTAAGGAATTTTCCAACTCTTGGTAAAATAATATCATATTGGCACAAGAAAAAAGAGAGACCCTTGTTTGTACAAAAAAATTAGTATTCCATGGAGTTGTCATGTCTAGTGAAAGTAACATTAATCAATAAATTACTTATTGGACAGAACTTGTGAAAATGTTAAAATGTGTTATGCTTCATATTGTCCATCAAGATAAATCACAAATGGAATTAGTTGTATTTGAATGTAATGTAGTAGATATGGATTCAAATGTACTTTGGAACAAATGTTGAGGCAGTGATCTGCAAATATGTATTGATTCATCTATCTTTCCCTATTGATTTGACATTCACATTTATTATATATTAAGTTTAAAAATGCTTGGGATTTTTAGGAATTATTAAAGTGTGAGGTTATTAATTTATCAATTTTATCTGAAACACATACATGTCTTTCTTTGGTTTTTGTTATATGCATAAAGCCACCCTCACTAAGAAATGAAAGAAAGCAAAAAAACTAAAACATAAGGAGAAAAAGAGAATAAAAAGAAAAGACAGAAATGCCAAGTCAAGGGGCGCCTGGGTGGCTCAGTGGGTTAAGCCTCTGCCTTCGGCTCAGGTCATGGTCTCAGGGTCCTGGGATCGAGCCCTATATCATGCTCTCTGCTCAGCAGGAAGCCTGCTTCCTCCTCTCTCTCTGCCTACTTGTGTCTCTGTCTGTCAAATAAATAAATAAAATCTTAAAAAAAAAAAAGGAAATGCCAAGTCAAACGGACATTCTAGTTTCTAGTTACGGTGATTTGTAAGATACAAGTATATTTCTGTCTTTGGGTGCCATGAGATACCAGTGTCTAGTGAATATATTCTCCTTTCTTAAATTTGAGTTGAATTTTTTATTATGACCAAATATGCACTACCTGATATAAATTACAAAGTGATATTCTAATTAAAGAATGTGCATAAGTTGCCTGGACAAGTACTGCTTTTACTGAAGCTCAGTAAGGGAAGGATGAATTATCAGGATGGCCTTATCAGTTTTAAAGCTGACGTTTAAATATCTTTTCTTAAATATGTGATTTTTATATAATTAAAATCACATGTAACTATATCCAAATATCCTTGTTTATTTCTTCAAAATTACCTCAAATAAAAAACTGTGCTTATGATATGAATCCTAATTAATACTTACAAACTACAGAGGAGTGTTCCAGGCAACACTAGTTATTTTTTTTTTTTTTGCTAGAAAATCTCTTGTTTTCTCAGAGAAGATGGACACTTCAAGTGTCACATTAAGTAAAATTTATTAATATACACAGTGATTTCTAAATGAATTCTATTTTCAGCATGTTCAATTACATTATAAACCATCAGATATCAATAATTATAACTTTTTTCTCTTCTTTTTAAAATTTATTACATTTACCTGCTACATAAAGTTGTCAGAATACCTGGCTAGTACCAAGTAAAAAAAATTCTGACTACAAGTTAAAATAATTATATTTAAATCAGTAAAACCACTTTTGAAATATTTTGCCTGCTATTGAGAGAAATGTTTACTATATATTCTCATTTTAAGTGTTTACCTCAAAGATCAAAACATAGAGATTTTGCCTTGCGTTCATGAATCTGATCACAGCTAAAACTATAAGGACTAGAAAACATTATCCTAAAAAATGAGGAGTCAATCTACAATGTGTTGTGACCTTTGATAAAGGAAAGAAATAAAATTACTGCCCTAAATAAGCAAAGAAATAGCATGCATAAAAACTATTTATGATAGGAAATATTAACAATTGACAATAACTTTTCTCATTAAATTATAGTTGATGAGTATTGAAACATTAAAGTTTGAATCATTACTGTGTCACAAAATATCTTCTAAATTGTTATAGTGTGTACTTTGTTTCATTTTATTTGTACTATATCAAGGAGCAAGTTGTGAAAAAATATGGTATTTAAAAAGTCACACTTTTGGTAGTGATTATCTTTTTTTTTTTTAATTCTCTAATATTTTTTTACTTTTTCTAGCTTTAAGTTTTTATTTAAATTCCAGTTAGTTAATATAGAGTGCATTATTCATTTCTCGTGTAGAATTTAGGGATTCATCACTTGCATACAACATCCAGTGCTCATCACAACAACTGCACTCCCTGATCTCCATCACCTTTTAAAATTTTAAAATAATGATGAGATGTACCTTTCCTGAATTTTGGATTCTACTTCATGGACTACAAAGGTTAAGTTATATTTCATGAACAGCAAGTTACAATCTTGTTTAAACTACAAGGATATCAATTTTGTCTCTTTTGTATATTAAGATTGATTATTTCATTCTTTGTAGATCTCCTCTTCCTGCCAACACCAACTTATCTACAAACACATTAGTTGGGAGAAACCTATTCTTCCACTCGTAAGGTAATGAAATTTGAGTAACACAAGATGGCATGACTTCTGGAACCAGAATGTCTTTGTTTGAAGTCTTGGCTCTGAGTTAGTGACTTCTTAAAGATTTGGTTCTTAATATTCTAATAGTCATCTTAAAAATGTGAATAAACACTCTGAAATCAAGTGACCTTTTCATTCATCTATCCATAAGAGGTCAGTATATCTTTTGAAAGATACGTTAAAATAGTGTTGTTTGGTTAAACAAAGCTTCTCTGCCTTATAAGCCAGGGTGATCATTTTAAGGTCACTTTTGATAATTCTGTACATTTAAGTAAAGCTTTTATCACCTAAGACTTCATCTAGTCCATCTTTTAGAATCTCATGCATTTTATAGGAATTCCTTGAATGAAGACAGTTTGATACAGAAACTGAATTGTCAAAATAAGTGTGTTCTATTTGTTTGGTTTCATATCCATTAACCAAATAACTAATTGTTTATAAATGGAACTTCAGGAACCTGCAGGAATGTAGATATCTGTGACAAATAACAGAATAACCAATTAATCCTACCTTCCCTAAAATATTTATGACATGTGTACTTTTTGACCTACTTTCAGATACTTGTTCCTTGTCTGCCTGGAAATGAATGTTTTCACTCATTCCCTTCTATATTTGTACTCACTGATCATCCATTAAGGTTCAGTTTGAACATAAACTCTTCTATGTCTTTTCTTAACATTCACTCCCTTTTTCTTATTACTGACCTAAAATTCCTTTTTCATAGGTTTGTTATTACCTTCATTGATCTCTTATGTTGTATTTTATTACCTGTGTATGTTTTTTGACTTCTCATTGGGTTGTTAGTGCTTTGAGTTTCTTTAAAGATAAGTGAGGATTTCGTTCATGAATTACTTATTCCTAAAAAGAAATTGTAGGCCGTGATCAGAAAATGTAACATGCATACCATGCACTCATCAAAACTATGTACATTTGTATACATTTCTATATTACTGTATACACATTCTGATTACATGTGCATATATATCAAGCACATACACAAACAACTTTAAACAGACAATAATTTCAAACTATTTTGTAACTCTCACAGGGGCATATATTAATTTCCATTAGCCAAACTATAAAATTCGCAATTTTTACCATGACACCCTATAAAATCTGTCACCTTCTTTAAGATGTACATACATCCTCATCATCAATCATTTCTATTCCATGACTAAATTAATTAAATATCCCTTAGGAATAACTTATGATTTCTATGTGGTTCTAACATCATCTTTTGTTAAAATAGCAGAAAACTTCCTTCTAAGTTGGCATAAAAGTGAAAAAAGAAATCATGTTGAATAGAAAAATCAAGGAGAATAATATCCTATAGGCAGGGATCTTAAATGCCAAGTGCCCTTTCTCAGCCTCAACCATTCATTCTGAAAATGGCCTATCAAAACAGCTTAGAGGGAGCAGGTTAATTACTGTTCCTTTGACATATGTAATACATTTTCACATGCAGGCCTGTGCATTTATTTAATGCCAAATGTTGTACAACTAAAGTGTCCTCCAAGGTATTTCTTTCTACCATTTTTCCCCAATTGGCCTACACAGCAATTTTTATTTTTTTTTTAAATAACACTGTCTTTTTTGGAGATATTTTTTTAAAAAGGCTTTAATTGTGTTCCTCTTTAGGAATAATATAGCCCAGGAATGGAATTAAGAGAAGAGCCCATTTTGCTTTTAACTTAAATATTTAAGTGTATCTACACACAATGCTTTTATCTATGCATTGATGTCTTTCTGAGTGTTTTCTACATTGTATATGTCAATATTGACACTTACTTCTACCTGCTTATACTTCCATATCTTTATGTATGTACAGACCCTTATTTATGTAAATAAATAAAGAAATCAATGACCAACATCCTTTAGTGGGTGACTCAAAAACAGAGTCCATCTTCATACAGGGTACATAGTACCATCCGTGAAACACAGTAAGGACTCGTAAAAAATAATTAATGAAGAAACTACACCTTTTAATTCAGCATCCTACTAATAAAAATACAAGTTTCCTATTTTAATTTCTTATCTTGGATTTAAAGAAGTAGTAGGTGAAAAACTATAGCTAAAGACAAATCGATCCTGCATTTATTAGTCCTTACCTTGTTATAAAGAGGAATATATATAATGTTTTTGAAGAATTAAAAATCTCTTTGAAAATTGTAAATATTCCATTAATACATTAATAATATAAGTTTTAAAGTTTGTTCAAAAAACAAGAGACCTCATAGACAGAGATGTATCTATACAGATACGTCTCTATCTACTTACTTTTTGACCAAAGGTAGGTAGAACAAAGACTACATCATCAAAACCAAGCAGTTTAAGTAAACCTGGTAAAATTTCCCATCTTACAGGCAAATGAATTTCCCATCTCACAGGCAAATGCAATCCTCTGGTGGATCTAGCCTAAGCAGTTATTTCTGCACACTTTACTTTTAATCTTAATATGTTCTTCTATCATATACAGCTACAAGCAAAATAGTTTTTAATGACTTCATTCCTGGTAAAATCTGTCACAAGAAAGTATTAACTATCAATCTCCCTTATCCAGTTTATAAGGGTTATATGAATAGTAATTTCAGGAAGGGACTCAAACAGAGGACTCCAATAATCAAGAATGGTTCAGAGAATATTATATTAAAACAAACAAAAAATAAACCCCCTCTTTTATTAATCTACATAATCCCTCTTTGGTTTAATAGGATTTTAACTAGCTCTAAATATATGAGCCTCTCTGAATTTTGAGAGGCTTAAAGCTTTCTTCCAAGCTAGCAAAGTGGATTAAAATCAACCTTTGTGTTTTATAATTTGCATTTAGCTGAACTATACTGTGAATTTTCCTAAAGCCCTTAAGTGGTTTCTTCCTCAGTTGCTGGCATCTCTCTAGGATAAGATCATGAGATTCTATTTCCTTTGATATATTTCAACTTGAAAACACATTACATGAACAAATTCCTTGCCAGATCCGCTCTCTTCTCCCAACCCACTAAGGTCCCCCCAAACATTTCTCTGCTTTCAAGTATTTCATACATGGCTCTTTATTTCATTTCATTTATGGGTGACAAGTAGATTCTCTGAGAAAATCCTGAGGGGGCAAAGGTAGATCTTCATCCAGTTGCAATGAGATGTTAAGATAGGTCGCAGCTATGATGGAAGTTTTCCCCCTTTCTCGATATTTTCTACAAATTTCCAGTAGCCAGTGTTGACACAATGAAACACAACCTTCTCCTGTCGTGTCTGCACTGCTCACTTCAACACTCACAAGACTCCTGACTTAACAGTTCTTTTTTGAAACAGAATCAAGATGTGTATTTCTTTGATTTATGAAAGCAAGACAAAATATCATACATGGATTACACTGTGTAACTACTAAAATTTTTAATATATAAAAATCACGTATATATGGGTATATACATATAAAAATAAAGGAGCAAGTAACATATACTTTCACCTTTGGGTTCTCGGGGCTATAACCCGAGTTATATGAATTAAGCTGCATCATTAAATAGGGATGACAAAAAAAAGGTCAGACTTTAATAGAAGGGAAAATAGGAATGAAAGGAGGGAGGAGGGGAGAAGGGAAAAGAGAAGGAACGCTGAACTTGTTAATGATGAAGAGGAAGCTGTAAGGCATACGTATAAGGTACTGTTTGTCTAAACGAAGTGGGTTATGGATGCTTGTCTATAGGTTTTGGAAGCATGAAATGTAAAGACTTCAGAAGTGTGTGAAGTGGAGTGATGTTTTATGGATTGGCTGACTTTCAGACGTTTGAGGTTGTAATTCTTTGGCTGGCTCTCAGCGGCCTAGCTACTGATGCTGAATTGTCATGGATCATTTAGAACTGCTTTTACACAGTTCTGGTGGCTAGAGGTTACCAAAGTCAAAGAACAAACAGTCCTTTCCCATGGTCATAGTGTTTCTTTTACCCTCAATCCACCTCTTTGTCCTTCTGAGACAAAGCTGCAGGAGATATTACCAGGGAGTGTCCAGAGCCTCACCAGATGACCCATCCACCAGAGATAAATGTTTCATTGGCATGCTGGTCAGCACTATTGCATACTGTTCTCCTCTTTGAATAATTTAGTGAACCACATAGGGATAATGGCTGCACAAAAGCATCGAGGTTCTGGATAACATATCAAATGAATATAAAACATGTAAGAGTATGATTTATAAGATTTTCCAGGCTTAATCAAGAAAACAGGTGCCAATGACTTCCTAATTCTCTTCTTTAACCAGCATATTTTTTTTTCTTTAAATTAGACAAAGCTTAAATGGCCATTCCATTCACACAGATAAGGCTTTTTGGTATTAATTGTGATATTCATTTGAGTAAATGAAGTTTAGCAATAGTTCAGACTTTCTGCTCTTGGCCAAAAGAAAATCAGAGGCTATTTCTTCATTCATAATTATTTAAGCTAAAGAATTAAATCTGTGGGCTGTGCCCACAGGAAATAAGTTGAACTATTTTTTATTAGGTAAAGTAAGAAATACATTTTTTTGATTAATACCTTGTATTGTTCAATCTTATGGTTAAGATCACCATTAGCAGGAACTTGTTTTTAAAATTATTGGTTATACCACCAGAAAATGCTTTTATTCCTCCCATCTCTTCAAGATAACTGTCCTCTAAGAAAGTTGGAAAATCACATACTTCACATACTTGTAGTTGCCTAATTCCTCATCCCACAGAGAAATAGGCCTTGCTCCTTTGCTCCTAGGTTAGGATTAAAATAAATTTTAAAAAATGCATGATTCCCACATAAGGGAAGAAACTAAGAAATGCATTAAAATATAAACAATTTTTGTGGAGTTCTAGAAATATTGTCCCTGGGAGTTGTCACTGTTATACCTCAAGAATATCCTTTTACCCTGTTTTGATGCAAAGATAATTTCCTTTATGTTCCAAAGAGTATCATTATACATAAAGTGGGTTTGATATACCTCTATCTTAATCTTCATCTTTTTTCTATGCTGAACACTTTGGACAGCTACAACCTACTATTATTTTTGAGTCATTTGTGTTTTGTAGTTGTTAGCATACACAAAATTGCATAAATTGAATGTACTAGCAATAGTTTGGGAGAGAATTATATACTATACCTAGTTAAACCCAGACCTGAGCGAGTTATTAATTAATAGTAAGATGGCATTTAGATTAAGTCCTAGCCTTAAAAAAAAAAAGGTCAGATAAAAAATAGAGCCAAAAAGATAAAGTGCAAATGGATGCAAAGAAAGTATTACAATCATGGTTCCGGAGGTCTAAGTATCTCATCTCAGTGGTGTTTAATGAACATTGGCCAACTCATGCGTATTCCAAAGATTTGTTCTATAGTTTCCTTCTGTAACCTATTTGTAGAAATTTGGGAAGTGTCTCTGTTTAGATCTCTATCGGTATCATCTTTTTACTTTGATAACAGTTGAATTTGTGTTAGTTGGGTAGCATATACCCAAGGATAAATGGCTTATGCTTTAATTCCTTACGAAGTAGTTAAGGGAATTTGATAAGGTACTTTTTTCTGGTGATGTCCAAGTTTGAATTTTTCTGATGTCTTTTCCAGAATACCAAATCATCTGATTTAGGTCATGTAGGGAATGATTAGGTGGATGAAGGAAAGGATGCCTATGAAAGGATTGATATGAATTAGTACTTTAAAACATTTGGCTAATCCAGTTAGGAGTGGAAACAAGTATGGATAGATTCGCATTTATTTGCATGAGCCTGGCCGTGATGGGTTTACAATGTATAATCTATGACTTCTTTATAAGAAAAAATGAAAGGATGTCAGAATTAATGATAGTAAAGTGCCATCAGGGCCTAAGGATTTTTGATAGTTTAGATAATTTAGTTTTAACATTCCATTTTTTCTCTTCACCTTTCCCAAGAATCGTAAGTGATTTTGTACAGTAGAGAAAGAAAATGGAGAACAAGGAATGAAACTTTGTATAATACCTACTCCAGGAAAATGTGTTTTCATGTCATGGATTCTCATTCAGTAAGTTTTGGTTTCACTGATTTCTCTATTAAATCTCATAGATTTCTTCTGTAATTCTTGTTATTTCTCTTTTTTTTTCTGCTTACACTTGGCTTAATTTGTATTTCTTTTTCTAGTTTCCTCCGGTGGGAGCTTAGAATATTTATTTTAGATTTTATTTTCTAAGATGAGCATCTATTCAATGCTATAAATTTCCCTCTGGGTGCTACTTACACTGCAATCACAAAAATTTGATAAGTTTTACTTTCATTTTCATTTAGTTTAAAATATTTTTAAATTTCTCTCAAGATTTCATCTTTGAACCATGAATTATGTGGAAGTGTGTTGTTTAATCTCTGTAGTCTACTAATAAACCCATCAAAGGCATTGTTTAATTCTGCCACAATGATTTTGATCTTTAGCATTTCTTTTTGGTACTTAGGATTTCCACATGTCTCCTTATATTGCTCATCAGTTTTTGCATGCTGTTTTATCCATTAGAATGCTTAGTATAATTGTAGTTGTTTTAAATTCCTGACTTGATAATCCCAACATCTCTGCCATGTCTGTTTCTGATGCTTGCTTTTGTCTTTCCAAATTGTGGGGTTTTTTTGCTTTGTTTTGTTGATTTACCTTTTGTTTATTTTCTGGATACCTAAACACAATGTACTGGGTAAAAGGAACTGCAAATCGGCTTGTAGCAATGGGGGATAAACTGTGAGGGGAGGGGAGGTGTGCTACAGTCATATGATTAGGTCTCTGTGTCTTAGTTAAGCCTGTGCCTCTAGACTGTGAACTTCACAAGCACTTTTCAGGTATTTTCTCCCTTCTAAGGTGTGACAGGATGGCTAGGGGTGACTTTCAGTGATTATTTCCCCTCTCCAGGTACGGTGGGCTCTCATAATTAAGTTAGGCTCTGGTTAACTAGTTTTCCCTGTGTTAAGAAGAACAGTGTTTTGGTGTAGTATACCTCAGAATGTTTCCCACCACCACCCCAGAAGTTCAAGGGGATTTTTCTCAGATACTTACTATGGGCACCTGGTTAAGCTCCAGGAAGTTAATCTCACTTGGGGCCTTCCTATGACCGGGCCCCTTGCAGTTTTCACTCTGATTGTTATCTGCACTGAGCCACCAGCTCCTCATCAATTACCATTCAGGTTTTCCACCATGGCTCTAACTTCTCAGGTAGTTTCCTCTTGTGAGTCTCTGCTCAGGTAAACAGCGACTCCTTAGATACACCTGTCAGTCTCTCTGATCTCAGAGGCAGTAGTTTGCCTCTTCCACTTTTCTCTTACCATCCAAGACAACTTGCTTGTTTTCTAGTCTGTTTAGCTTTATTACATGTTAGAACAGAGTGGCAATTTCTAAAAGTCTCACATGCAAAGTTAGAAATCAGAAATCTATTCTAATATTATTTTTTAGAATTGGAAGTAAACTATTTTTTACCATAAAGAAATAAACAGGTAAGAAGTTAAAAAAGAAAAAAAATTTCAACTAGTTATTTTAATATGATTTAAAGTGTCACCACTTTAAAGTGTAAATCAATAGAATGCAGAAAGTCTTGCATATAGGAATGGATTTGTTGCATGTGTTGGTGAGATTTCTTGTTAGGAGGGAAAGCAGATTTGATATGAATATAATTGAATATTATTTGAGGAAGCTAAAGTAAAACAAAACATGTTCAACCTTATCTATAGAATCAAACTATTTTTCAAAGGGCTCAAATGTATTAACTTTAATGTTAAACTACAAAGATACTTTGAGAAATGTGGGTGACTACTTTTGAAGATATTTGAGGAAAGACAATCTTTCAAAGCATGCTGTAATCATAGAAAGAATCATAATGATGAGCACAAAATATTTTCTTAAATGCTTATACATTAATCCTCATAAAACTATTATGAATCAACAAAAAGTTGGAAAATATAGAGGACAAATACTTCTACAAACCCATAATGAGTCAGCCACCAGGAAAAGAAATGTGTATCATAATGATATTAATTTATTTTCATTGGAGTGATATAAATTTTAAGTGCAATTATCTAATGCATTTATTTACCAATAAATTGTTAAAGAATATATCATAAATTGACATTTATTTTGGCTGCAGAAAAGGATAAAAGGAAATCTCATTCATTCCTTTGAGAAATATATTTAGCAAAACTTCCTATAGGGAAAATTGTAAAATTTCCCTAAAAATTTAAATCGATAATTAAACTAGCATTTTAATAAAGTAGAATTGCCTTTTCTTTAAAATTATCTTAAACAAAAGCAATCAGACAAAAAACAATCACAAATTAATTTGTGATGGAAGTCATCCTTCTAAGAGCAGTGAAGAGTTATGCGAGACATCTGAATAGAAATGCCAATGGTTGTAGATATGACAAAATCTGAAAAAGGGTAACTTTCTCACATAATTAGCACATCTAGAGGTGTAAAACTATATCTTCTTTGCTACAACAAAGTATTTCATAGCCTTGAAGGTTCCCAACAGTTTCCAAGAAGTAATCTACATTGTAAACAAAACAAAAGCTGCCAATCGAAGTTTATTGGGTTTAAGTAAAGTTTAATAAAGTACACACTTGCATATATAATTCTCTCTCCTAAGAAAAGCATATTAGCTTGGACCTGTCCAAGGATAAGAGCCTGTCCACATGAAACTCCTGCTAGTTTCTGGTCCATTAAAAGTCTGTCCACATGAAACTCCTGTTAGTTTCTGGTCCATTAAAAGTCTCAAGCCAGGGCACCTCGGTGGCTCAGTGGGTTAAGCCTCTGCCTTCGGCTCAGGTCATGATCTCAGGGTCCTGGGATTGAGTCCCACATCTGGCTCCCTGCTCAGCAGGGAGCCTGCCCCCCTCCCCGTGCCCGCTCTGCCTGCCTCTCTGCCTACTTGTGATCTCTCTCTGTCAAAAAAAAAAAGTCTCAAGCCAGTCAAATATGAATAATAAAAAGTATACCAGCTTCAGTTCAGACTTAGAAAGCTGGGAAGAACATCACTTCCTCTCTTATAATTAAGACAAAACAAACAAACAAACAAACAAACAGATAAACTACAAATAAATCCCTTATTTTGAAATATTTAAAGAATGGACAACATACGACAAAGAATTAACTCCAAAAAGGAAGAAAGTCACGTGTAGAGAAAAACAGAAGCAAACATTCACCTACTTGGGACAGACAACATTAAATACCATATATATTTCAACAAGAGAGTCAGCTAGAAATTTTTAAAAAGTTTTAAAAGCTTAGGTTTGATACTAAGTGTTGCTGGAGGGGAGAGGAGTGGTAGGGATGGGGTGACTGGGTGATGGACATTGGGGAGGGTATGCACTACAATGAGAAAAAAATAAAGAATAAAATCTTAAATTTAAAAAAATGTTTAAAAAGTTTAGGTTTGCTTAGCATCAAAGCATCAAACTCCTGAGGTCTATAGGAAGAACTGCATCCCTTTTTTTTTTTTTTTTT
>ML108624.1:13791-85898 GCA_003697995.1 Taxidea taxus jeffersonii
AGAAAGAAAGAAAGAAAGAAAGAAAGAAAGAAAGAAAGAAAGAAAGAGAAAGTGAGAGAAAGAAAGAAAGAGAAAGTGAGAGAAAGAGAGAGAGATGGACAAAGCAAGATGTGCTAGATGTATAGATGTACATACATGTACACACACAAGAATATTACTCAGCCATAAAAAGGAATAAGATCTTGCCATTTGCAAGATGGACCTAGATTATATTATGCTAAGTGAAATAAGTCAGAGAAAGACAAATACCATATGATTTCACTTATATGTGAAATATAAGAAACAAAACAAATGAATAAACAAACAAAACGCAGAAACACACCTATAAATACAGAAACAAGATGAGGTTGCCAGAGGAGAAGGGGAGGTAAGGATAGGCAAAAATGGGTGAAGGAGAGTGGAAGATATTGGCTTCCTGTTACATAATGGATAAGTCAGGGGGTTAAAAGGTACAGGATAGGGAATATAGTCAATGGTATTGTAATAGCATCATATGGTGACAGCTGTGGTACATCTAGCATAATGTATAGACTGTGGAATTACTATGTTGTATACCTGAAACTAATGTAACATTGAGTGAACTATACTTCAATTTAAAAAAAATGCACACACCTGTACACTCAGACATACATAGAATGTACATAAGTGTACATTGCTATTGATAGTAATACTGGTCTTCTATTTAGCAAGGGAGAACCCTTAATTTTATATGTTAAATGCATTCATTAGGTTCTGATTTTAAATTGTAATAAATAAGGACACCTGGGTGTCTCAGTTGTTAAGTGTCTGCCTTCGGCTCAAGTCATGATCCCTGGGTCCTGGGATGGAGCCCCCTGGCATGGAGCCCCACATTGGGTTCCCTGCTCAGCAGGAAGCCTGCTTCTTCCTCTCCCACTCTCCCTGCTTGTGTTCCCTCTCATACTGTGTCTCTCTCTGTCAAATAAATAAATAAAATCTTTAAAAATAAGATAAATAAGAATCTTTAAAAATAAATATACGAATTGTTAAAAATACTACTTAAACATCTATTAAATTGTCACATATTATTTTCTTATTTACCTTGTTGACATAGTATTATGTTAAATTTTCTTGGATTTCAAAAAGGAAAAAATCTCCCACTTGTTAATGGAGTAGTATTCTTCAGTATAGCAACAGAATTCAAATTCTTAGTACTTTATATAATTGTCAACCTATCTTTATCAGTGAGATGAGTGAGTTATTAATTTTGTCATTAAACAGGATATGGAAGTATTGATGCAAGGTAAGAAACTAGATACTTCAAGAAGTTATTTTACAGAAAGACAAGAAATTATCCCAAAAGGCAAACATCACACATATGCATTTATCCTAAGGACAAGTCCAGTGAAAAAATGGTCACATTATCGTTGTGTTAAATTTTAACAAAGGATAAATATAACCATCAGGAGTATTTTCAAATAACCATCTCTGTAACTGCTCACAATGAGCAAAAGAAAGTACGTCCTTCAAAGCAGAGTGCTCTTTCACGTGTTGTAAATAAACAGATGCAATCATGCAATCTGGTATTTTATTATTTTATTTTAGTTTAATTCTTTTCCTACTTGGGGAACTACTTGAAGTAGCTCATTCTTTATATAATAAATTATTGGTTCTTATCTGCATAAAAATTGAACTATGGGTTTACTCTCTAACTATTCTAAAATATAGAAAGACAAATATTCTGGATTTCCCTAAAATGTTTGACATGCCTCTGAACACTTGCAAGGAAAGTACTCCTCATCTTGTCAATGTCTTAAACTCCTATTTCACCTTTGAAGTGTTTTTAATATATAACCTTTCTTGATTCTACCTGCAGTCTTGCAGGGAGTGTTCCTCTCCCCACTCAACTATATCTTTGTCTCTGGTAGATGTAATAGAAGTACACAGGTTTAAGAGCTGAAGAAAGAAACAATAGAAATTCAAATCTTAAATCTTTTACTTACTAACCATGAGAGACTGAATGATTCACTGAAGGATTTCATTTTCGCTTTTGCTAACTAGATACTGTCCATTCCCTCGTGGTTGGTTTGAGACTTTTGTGAAAGAAAGTGTGTTAAATCTCAACAAAACTAGTTCATCTTCACTGTATTCTAACACTTTTAATGTTTGTATTTATATTCACCATAAAATTCTTCTCCTGTTATAATGTTTCATCAGTCTACTTGAGGTCAAGGACTATGTTTTATTCATCCTTGTATCTCATGTTTGACTCAGTGAGTCTGGGAAATCAATTACTGTGCTTCAACCTCTGGGAATCAGAAAGACCAGAAAGTGCTTGCCCAGTTAATTCTTAAAACTCGTTTATATATTTGTAGAGAGTACCTCCTGTGGTGCTGGTACCTACTGTGTATTACTTGAAATGCACAGACATTAGTCCCTCACTAAGTGCTTGTTGATAATGTTTGCGAGAAAATAAATTGATTTTTTTGCCTCATTCCACTCTGCAAAATATATAATGGATATTTTCTATGACCTAATTATACAAAGTTTTTATTCCTGTGTGTCTGGTATCTGTTTAGTGTCACCATTGTTCTGGACGGTGGCTCTCAATACCGTGACACTTGAGAAAGCTCCAGAAGCCTCCATTATCGGCAAATCCTCGTGGAGCTGTGATACACAGGTGAAAAGTTATAAATTGAGTCATTTCCTCTATAGAAAATGGGGCACTTGGAGTATACTCTGGGGGCATAAATCTGTAGCAGGAGGAACACCCACACAGTCCAGGCTGCAGCTGCTCTAGAAGGCTTTTGTTCTGGGACAATCCCAAGATTTCTAGGAAGCAATATTTATGTCTTGGTCCCTCTGCAACTTCCAGTCTTTTGTCGTTTATCACAGCCATAAACAAAATGGCTCTAAGAACACTGAAATGTCCAGTAAGAGCTATGCCAGGTTAAAAGCATTTCCCTGAATACTTACATGGCAGGGGACTTGCCGTGATCATGAAAGTGGTTTTCTCAGGGTGAGGCTCATCCATTGCACTTGGAATGCATTGACCTCTGTGATTTCCCCAAATGTAGGAAATTTGACCGCATGATTTGAGGTAGCAGGAGATGCCAATCACATTTCCCCCTGAAAACAACAACAAAATGCATTTCCTTGAGGCAAATACAGACAAACATTTCTTGGGCTTTATTTCAAAGTTGAGAAGATTGGGTTGAAAGGAAACCAATAACTGGGTATTGTAGGTAATGATTCATGCCAAACCATTAGGAGAAATAAACAGCTTCTACAAAGCACTAAACAATCCCTTGTTGGATTAAGATAGCAATACCAAGGAGAAAGAAGAGTGTAAGTAGTGACTCACATAATGCTGATACTATTTTGACTTGTTCCAGCTGTTACTACTAGTGTTTCTAATGGATAATCAAAGCATCAAGACATTAAAACAAATTTATAATTGTATGGAAATGGAGCTCTGCCTCTGTAATTTTCTGCCCACCTTAGAGTCAGTCTGTTGTTATCCACACCACTAAAACTGTTCTTCTGTTTGTTTTGTCCATAGCCTGTGGCAACCATTCCGTGGTTTTACCCCACAAATAACAATACTTCTAAATGCCCAGAAGCTATATGGCATTAAGACCATGCAAGTCCACAATAAAAGGGCTAGTATAGTCTCTGTCTCTTTCTCTCTCTCTCTCTTTCTCTCTCTCTCTCTCTCTCTCTCTCTCGCACACACACACACATACACATTTTCCTTCACATATACTCATGTTTTTTCCTTTTTTTCTTCTTTGGAAAAAATGACAGGTATTAAACAAAGACTAACTTGCTTTTTTTCTTTTTTTAAAAAGGCAATAGAAATCTATTTGCGTGTCTGAAAGGCGTTTTGATTATACCTAGATATCTAGGTATAATTATACCTAGAATTGTTTACACTATTTTTTTTTACACTAGATTATACCTAGAATTGTTTACACTGTTTCCAAAAGGATATTGCCCCAAGAGCACATTCTGCAAGAGCATGGAATTTTTATTGTTGCTTTTAAAATATTCTATCAAATAATTTCCTGTCAAATTATGTTAAATGTTTTATTTATAAATATTACTTTGTAGCATCATTGTTTAGTAAGTACACCATTTAGTATTTCACTATGTAAAGGAAATAATGATTTTACTTACCAGAATTAATGCTAACCAAATTAATTATGTAGTCCTTAATTATGTTTTAAAATATTGGTAAAATTCCTGCTAGAAAATACAAAGACATTTTCTGCCTTTCATAAATTTATCAATTAATGTTAAGTAATTGTCAGTAATCTATTTCTTTGGATTTCAAATAAGCATTCACCTACTCAGTGCACTAGCTGAGGAAAGGGCAGTTAAAAGACAGTCCTCTGAGGCTAAAGTAGAAAACTGTATAAATCAATATATATCATCTTGAAATGGGAAATATGAATTGAACGTTACAAAAGAACTCAAAAATTGGCAAGAATGTCTATCATAAGAAGTAATCTATTACAACTAATTTGGACCAACCAGATGCTATCTCTAATAGTATGGAATAATCAGAGGAATTTAATCATTTTCCTATGAACAATTATACAATTAATTGCCTCTCCTGACCTTTCAGTTAAGGTTAGATTCTCATTGATGAAATCGTCATAAAACAATCCCAATAAAAACCATATTTACACAGGGAGCTCTAAAAGAGATCCCAATAGTCACAGCTGAAATCATTTGAGTAAAAATAAAAAAATAACAATAATATCGAGTTTTAACAAAGAATAAGATAATTATTCTTGAGTCTGTATTGATTTTATTTCTTTATTTTCATACTTAGAATTGTTGTATAATGGTATTGACTTTTTCTCTTGATATACAGTTCAGTAAATTTTAATGTATATATGGATTTGTGTAACCACCACCACAATCAAGATACAGAACAGTTCCATCACACCACAGAACTCTCCTATTCTAGCCTTTTATGGTTACTCCCTTCCCGACCCTACATAGGTCAATCACTACCTGTTCTATATAGGTAACTTTTTTGTTCTTTTTTTTCTTTTCAAAAGTCATACAAATGGAACCATACAGTATATAACTTCCTAAAACTGGCTTTTCTCACTCTGTCTAATACCTTGCATATGTACAGTTTCCTCTTTTTTGTTGCCAATTAGTATCCCATTTTATAGATTTGCATGGTTGATTTTATCCATTAACTCACTGAAGGACATTTGGGTTCATTCCACCTGTTTGTTTTTGAAAATATGAGCAGAACTACTACAAATATTTTTGTACAGATGTTTGTGTAAACATTGGTTTTCAATTCTCAAGGCTAAATACTCACGAGTGGGATTGCTGGGTCATATGGTAAGCCTATGTGTAACTTAATAAAAACCACCAAATTGTTTTCAGCTTAGCTGGCTATACCATTTTGTATTCCCACCAAAAATTTATGATCTCCACTTTGTCTGCATGCTTGCCAGCCCTTATCATAGTATTTCTTTTTTAATTTAGTCATTCTAATATATGTGTGTAGTGGCATCTTATGATTTTAACTTGCATTTCCCTAAAGCCTAACAAGGTCACACATATTCTCATGTACCTTTTGGTCAACTGTATCTCTTTTTGTTTGTTCAAATCATTTAAATGTACTATTTGTTTTCTGATTGTGGGATTTTAAGAGTTCTTCATACATTCTGAATACATTTTATTTATAGAATATGTAATTTGCAAATATTTTTACCCAGCCTGTAGTTTGTTTTCATTTTTAAAGTTTCTTTCACAGAGCAAGTTTTTAAATTTTGACAAAGGGTAATTTATCTTTTCTTTTTCTTTCATGGATCATGCTTTCAGTACTATATTTAAGACTTCTCTATTACCGTACGACAGGGATTTCCTCTTGCATTTTCCTCTAAAAGTTTTATAGTTTTATTTACATTTAGAGCTATGATCCACTTTGAGTGAATTTTCATTTGTAAGATATGAGGTTTAGGCTGAAGTTCATTTTTTTTTTTCTGTTCCTTTCAACCAATGTCATGCTGTCTTAATCACATAGCTATATATTGTCTTTTTTAAATATAATTTTACTTTTTTCCCAGTGTTCCAAAATTCATTGTCTATGCTTTATATTAAGTCTTAAATCAAGGAATATAATTCTTCCAAATCTACTTTTCTTTATCAGACTGATATAATAAATATTTGAATAAATAAATGCAAAAGTACATTTTTCTTATAGTAGTACTAGAAATAATAAAGAAGAAATGAGAAAATCATAAAGTTACCACTAGATCACCACAGTAATAACTGCTAAAAGCAATATCCATTGATGAATACTAAAATTTTCAGTTGGCAAAACATCAAGGAGGATCAGGAAAGTCGCACGGCCTCTAGGTATCTTCCCAAAATATTTACGTTACAGTAATGATTTAACACATATTTCCAAATTCTCTGTTACTCCTCCCTGAAGGAGGTGGAGCTTAATTCTCTCCTCTGTAGTATGAGTTAGATTTAGCAACTCACTTATAACAAATAGAATATGTAAAGGTAAAAATCATAATTTTACTCTGGCAAAACCTGTCAGACAGCACTTAAACCAAGTGATTGTGGTTACATTAACCAGTAATAAATCATGCTGATATTGGGTGCTTTGATATGTTGCAGTGAAAAGGACACTTCATGTCTGTGGCATATTTTCCAATAATGCATAACCTCAATCTAATCACAAGAAAACATCAGACAAACCCAAATGGCCATAAATACTGACCAGTACTCTTCAAAGTTGTCAAGGTCATGGAAGATAAGAAAAGACTGAGGGACTGTCACAAACTGGACAGGACTATAGACTCATGAAGACTAAGTGTAACAGGATATTCTGCATTAGATGCAGGGCATGTAAATCCAGTGAAAGAAATTGGTAAAAAAAAAAATACACACATAAACTCTACAGTTTGGTTAAATTCATTGTATCAATGTTAATTTCTTAGTTTTGCTAAATATACCATGGTTATGTAAGCTGTTAAGGTTTGGGGATGATTTGTAAAGCATATCATGAATTCTCACAGCTTTTTTGCAGCTCTTATAAATCTAGTATTTTAAAACCAGAAGTTAAAAAAAAAGTTTCCCTTTGCTCAGTTATAAATGCCAAAGCATTAACAACCAAAATATTAACATTAGTTTTATTTATATCCTCTATTAAAGGAATTGACATAATGATAAAAGACTCACTCACAGAAAACTTTAATTTTTCATTAAATTAGTAACAACCAGTAGTGAATAAGTCCATACTGAGTATATATTCTGCTGTTAGAAACTGTATTATATACCCTTGAAAGGAATATCTATTGCTTTTGCCAATATTTTTTCAGTGTTTCCTTCCTTTGATAACAGTACATTCAAGGAACTTTTCTAACCCCGCTCTCAGTTCATTTGGTTTTGGATGCGGCTGATTTAGGGTAGGTGTAGAGTTCAAGACTGGACCTTCAAAGTGTTCTGTAAGCCTGGTGCTAGTGATGGATTCCAGGATGAGTACTTCGCTTTTAGTGGTTTGATCAAGGCTAATCCTGGGACATCTTTTGAGTGCCTGGAAAACTATCTCTCATTGCACTGAACTATTTTGGTTGACATAATCTTAACGGTGGAGGTACTGGAACCCCCATGATGGAGATGAAATTGACACAAAGGAAACAAAGCCAATTAAAGAATGAGAAAGAGAATAGCTGATCATGATGACATTGTTTAAGCTACTTTAGTTACGTCTAACTATTATTCTAGAAAACTGAACCCAGATTTTTCATTTTATTGAGACAACAAACTCCTTAATTCATATTTTGTAATTTGGAAGAGGGTTAGTAGAATTAGGTTACATGCATTTCACATCAGAGAAAGTCCTTCAAAATTATTGATGTATACATTGGATAAGATAAAGCCGAGTCCTTATTTGTGGTCTGAGATAAAGCAATAGTGATTTCTTTTGAATCTTATTAATTAATCCCATAATCATTCCAATTAAAGGTCAAGTATAAAATGGCAACCCATCCATCTTTTCAGTTGCACGCAGTACAGTAGACATTAGGAGAGAGCCCAAGACACATATCTTGGTAAAGAACAATGCTACCAATCAATGCCATAAAATTATCAGATAATTATGTGTGTAATATTCAATAGCTAGAGAGAATATATTGGAGACCATCTACAAATAAGCCCCAAAAGACTTAAAAAGTTCAAAGTCAAGAATCTTAACAATTACTATAGGATATAAAAAAAAGTGTGTTTATATTTCTAGACCCCAATTAAAGAAGAAGCTATAAAAATAGAGGATTGTATAGAAGTAAGACTTTAAGCAAATAAAACCATGCCTCTGCACTTGTACCTACCTCTACCTAGCTACTCAGTGGAAACTTCATGGATTAAGAAAAATGTGTATATCCCATCTGCCTTCTTGTGCAATCTATGCCTTCAGTTCCATATAATTCTCCCAATTAACGTACAATGTTATGCTGAGTATAGAGCTCACAATTTAAAGTGTAAAAGGAATGGGCTGATTCCATTCTTATCAACTTTATCACATACTCAAAAGGAAAAACCATCATTTTGAGGAAAGATCTCCAAATTGGGGATATATAGTATTGCCAAGCCTTTGAAAACCATTATTGGGTATAAAATGACATCCTTAGCATGCAGGTAACCTGATTTTAAAATCAAGAACCACTGGATCTCTTTTCAAAGAAATCATTTTAGCACACCTTATACTGCCCACTCTTGATCAAACCCTTCCCCCCTCACCCTTATTTACCCAAACGGTTCACAAATTAAGTTGCATGAAACTCTGCATGGAAGATTTACAAGGGCACAATAAGAGAACTAGCAGATGTTCTCCCATTCACTCTTTGAGCAGGAAGGGCATGTGGAAATGGCACTGGTTTGAATGACATTTGAAGTAATGGCCTGCCATTCTGCTGGCACTTTTAGTGTTAAGCAAGTGATCTGCAAAGTAAAATGGATTCACAGTTAGAGTCAGCACCAGTGCACAGGTCGCCCGTAAAAATAGAAGATTCCATTATTCTTCAGGCTCCCTAGAGGGAGCAAGGTCTCTAGCATCATTACCAGGACTAAATCTGACTTTTCTACCTCCCCTAATTTCCTCCTAGTAATTATAGGTCAAGCACTCTTTTGTAAATTATAAAACCTTTGTTCTTATCAAAAATGAATAGCTGAGGAAAAAATTGTAGAAAGAGTCCAAGGAAAAAAATTTCAATTAGAAAACTAAGCTAATTTGGTATGACCAAAGACTGTCAGGCATACTGACAGTGCTCTATTATGCAGTCATTTGGGCTCTTTCAAATTAGTTATGTTAATGTCCTGTGAGTGAATGTAACACTTGGATGGGACAAGATTTCTGCAATTAATTTCTGCAGTCAGTGGAGAGACAAGCAAATTTATTTTCCCCCTCTCTGGGAATTGGTAGTGGTGGGTGTGAGGTAGCAAAAGTGCATTTAGGAACAGAGTACAAGCTAAACACAAGCCCTAAATAAAGCAGAAACAATGGGAGCCAATGCCTCCTCATTCATTCAATTGACAATGTTTTGCAGCTTAAACCTGTTTTATTAATTATGTTTGACATTTCCTTAATTAGTTTCATTTATACCAAATCAATCCCTACTGCTGTATGGCATCATTTATCATTTTGAAAAATTTGCATACTGAGTGCTGACTTTTCCTACTTAATTATACATTAAAAGTGTCAAGCACACTTGCTGCCTGGCATTATCTGCAGCAGAAAGGTTTGTGGCTGGACGGTGATGGTATTAATCATTAAGAGCCCCCAAGTGCTGCTGGGTAATATCTGGGGAGTAGAGTGACTCTCATTTCAACGCTAGAGAGCAGAAGTGCTTTTGTAAAATGACCCAGAGCAAAAACAAAATAAATGACCTAAAACGTCCGGTGTACTGTAATGTTTTGCTCTTTCAATAAAAATATGCTTTGGTGGGAAGGTTTATTATCAACTATTCATCTTCTGTAAATTTAAACACTATGAATCCAATAGTAGTAAATTTGTGACCTCTGCTTTGACTTGAAACCAAGATATTTTGGTTGAATATACAACAGCGTCTTGGTAGCACACATTCCAATATATGCCAACTCAAAAGTGTTACTTTACAAATGAAAGCTAGAAAATATAGAATACCATTAATACAGTGATTGATGTTGCTCATTTCTTTCCTACTTATAACTTTCAATGAATAAGCAACTATTTTTCATTGAGCAAGGAGCACAACTGAACATAGGATATGGCTAAAAGTCTAACAGTCTAACAGAACTTCATTTGTATAGTCCAACGGTTAGATATCAATATTAGGGAATTTCAGTGATGAAAAAAATTATAAGACTGAACAATTTTTATTTATTTATTTATTTATTTATTTATTTTAAGATTTTATTTATTTATTTGTTAGAGAGAGAGAGAGGGAGCACAGGCAGGCAGAGTGGCAGGCAGAGGCAGAGGGAGAAGCAGGCTCCCTGCCGAGCAAGGAGCCCGATGCAGGACTCGATCCCAGGACGCTGGGATCATGACCTGAGCCGAAGGCAGCTGCTTAACCAACTGAGCCACCCAGGCGTCCCAAGACTGAACAATTTTTAAACACAATGCATGATTCTGAGCCCAAGCAATGAAAGAGTTAACAAGAACCTGTTTGTAAATTGTGTATCAACTATGCCTTCCTTCATGTCAGAACCCAAACTTAGTGCATTTAATATTCAAATTCATTTTCAAATGCTTGCCCATTAACATAATATATGCCACTTTGCAAGCCTGGTCAGAGAAATCTGTAACTAAATAATTTTCAAGTTTCCTTCATATCAGATGCATTATATGCAGTGTGAAATTATTTCCCCACTCTATCCCTTTGCTGAACAGCAGAAAACCAACACACAATATAGTAGATATTACTGCAAGTGCATTACATTCTTTAGGAGCTACTATATATGCAGAAAAGTTTATAATTGCTAATTTTAAGTGAGGATTTAATTGCATAGCTTTGTGTATAATTGTAAGGTTAATATGCAATTGCAATACGGCATTACTTAAAACTTAAAAAAGAGAAACGTATATGGTAAAATGTGTTTATGCAAATATTATAAATAACTCATTTATGTTTTCAATTAAATATGTTGTGTTTTTAATGATGCTATCATTAAATGTACTTGCTTTGTCTCACATGAAAAAAACTTAAGAATGGAAAATATACATCTAATTTAAATATTTAAGCTAACACCAAAATGATCTATGTATGTAGTGACAATCCAATTAAATTTTTTAAATAATGTTGAAATCAATAATACAGCTTTTATGTACCTTGCATCTCTCAAAATTTTTTTTTATCTTTCTTGCCCTTTCAAGCCATGGTCCTTCATTCTAGTTACAAATTGTAAAAGGGCAAATAGCTTTTCTCATCATGAAAGAATAATAAAATATCATAAATAATAATAGTGATCATGATAATAAGAGATAGCATATTTTAATGTTTATTATGTCCAAAGTGCTGGGTTAAATGTTTTATATTTATTATCTTTATATTCAAAATAATCTGATTAGGCAGATAAATGATTACTCCACTAAGGCTAACAATTTTAAGTAGCAAGTCTAAGGTCGCAGATCTAAGTGGCAAAGTTCAATGTCACAAAAAGATTGCCCCTCCAAAGCCCATGTTCCCAGTGATTTTGCTTAAATATGTTCATACTATTCCACAAATTTTTAGAGGCATGTGTGCTGTGGTGAAAAGGAAATCAGCTTTTTGAATCCGACTGGTATGCTTAAATCCAAGTCTATCACTTACTAATTATGAGTCTGAACAATTACTTATATTTTTCAGGCTCTTTTCTTGTCTCTAAATTGGGATCAGTGTACCTTTTTCATGTGGTTGTTGGAAGAAGTAAGAACTTGTCACACCACAGTACTTAGGCATTAAAGGTGAGCTGTGATACTCCTCTTGGATGTAAAACACCCGTTCACATTTCAAAGAGACTTTAAGTCCTTCTTTGTCAACTTTGGTCACCATGCTTCCCCAAAAAATCTATAACAAAGTTGGGCACATTGTAAAACTCACAATTGTCCAAAGAGTAGTCTGTGTGCAAGAATTGTTTTATAATGTTGAGTACTTCAACTGATCCCCTCACATTGTCAAATCATCTTCCTCCCCTCTAGTCCTCACTACCTACCTAGACTCTGTATGTTTGGGAAAAATATTTTCTGCCTTTTCTCCTCCACTGCCTCTCCACTGAATTCTTAATTCTATACCCAGGGTCAGGGTACTTCCAATGCTCATTCACCTGTCAACTTGCTTAGTGGAAACTAGGGTGACAACAGAGGCTAATTTGTAGTATAATCTAATCAGGGCTAACAAAGAGTTAGACCCAAAGGAAAAAATCAAGACTTGACAGTGATTCTTTACAAATAGCATATTGTGTATTATGTAATTATGTAATAGTTTTAGCATAACAGTTGATAGCCTAATTCAAAGTCAAATTTACCCAGAGTATTTAATATTTTCCAACATTTTAGAGGATATTTGATATTGTAAACCTTAAGAATATAGAAGTAGACTTTTCTTGGCATTAGATCTTATTACATATTTTTAAAAGAAAAGATCTTCAATGTGCAAATTGAAATTCAAATAATCACACTTTGAAATAAACCTATGCATGCGTGAGTCACATAAATATAAAGTTAGTTTATATATACACCCCACAACACTTACCTGCTTCATTAATTGGAGTACCTCCAAACACACATGGCCTTTCAAGACTACACACATACACACACACACACACACACACACACACACAATATATATATATATATATATATATATATATATGCTCTACAGTTCAGAAACACTCTACTTGTTAAAAAATTAGCAAAACTCATTTACTTGGCTCTTACAGGATTCATTAACCTTTGTCTTCTTTTAAGAAACCAGGAACTATTCTAAAACTGACATTGTCATTAAAAACCAATAGGAAGTTACCATTTTTAAATTAAAGTCATTAGATAAGTTTCCAACAGTTAAAAAAAGATTAGAAAAAAAATTCAAATGAGAAAAATAATTTTGCTTTGGGTGTAAAAAGGCCCCAAGAGGAATTCTTCAAGTTTTGTTGGAAAGTACTCTTTAGTGATCAGAATATCTATGATATTTCAACCCAGAGTGTTTTTAAGGATTTAACTCTTTCATGCTTCAGAATGAAACAACTTTTTCATAACAATTATATGATTATCATGTTTCACAATCAATAAAAACAAATATCACACAATAGGCTAAAAACCATTTTCCTGTCACAGAGTTCTAAGAACTACATTAATAGTTCATGATCCATTAATATTTCATTAATTTGTAATTATATATTGGTATATTAATTGTACTTCCACTATCATCAAGGAAATAGTAATATTCCTCTGACCTGTTTTTTTCAGAGTAGCATTCTTTAGGTAATAAAATAAACCCACTATATATAATTCTTCATATGTAAACCAACTTACATGTTTTTCTATTGTCCAAATGGTTTCATATTTATTGTAGCACTTTAATCTAGACCCATCTATACCATAACTTCCCACTGAAAAAATGGCCTATGTAGATGTGGGGCACCTAAACCTAAGAGTGTAGTTGGTAGTTGTGGAAATTTTAAAGAACATGAAGTTATAACCACCATTCTCTAAAACACTGAACTTGGTAATATTGGACATGACTTTGGAAAGTAATGTCAAAAATTTCTCTTTCATACTTAGTTACCCAAAAAAAAAAAAAATCACATAAACTCTAGCACCATAATAATTCTACCATTAATTCCCTGAATTCCTTTCACACTATCTTTTTACTTCCTGTTATCTTCCCTTAATACTCCCATAATAATTCTTTCAAAGAAAACATCCTCTGTCCTAGGCAATTCCCCTCTATTCCTATTTATGTATCTACCACCAGAATAATTTTTTGATTAATTTTCTAAAACATCTCATCTCAGAAACACCCCAACTTTATATTTTAGTTGTCAGATGTTTTACTTTTAAAGATTTTTATTTGTTTGAGAGAGCATGAATGGGGGTGGAGGGGCAGAGGGAGAGGAAGAAACAGACTCCCAACTGAGTCTGGGACTCAGTTGATCCCAGAACCCTGAGATCATGACCTGAGCTGAAGGTAGACACTAAACTAAATAAGCCACCTATTCACCCTATTTGCCAGTTGTTTTATATACCAGTCAAGTAAAACTACTCCCCCTTAGTTATGTGTATCTCCTCTCTCTGAGGTTTTTAATAAACCTTTGCCCCAAATTGCAATACTCTGCCATTTGCTACCTGCATATCCAAATTTTACTAACTGTGCTCTCCTAAATTGAAAGTAATATCTCCTTTTTCTAGTTTCCTGTAGTACTGCCTACACTATAGAACAGTATTTCCAAGTTACCTTAGGTATTGTTTTTATTGATCGTTTTTTGTGTGTATTCTTTCCCAAACTACATTTAAAGTTTCTTGCAAGCAGATACTATGTATTTTTTCTTGGTATATACAGATATGTCATGGCCACTGTCATTGATATTATTTCTCTGTATCTTCACCTACATTGTGAATTCCTTAAGAGATAGTACAACACTTAGAAAATTTCCTGGTTCACAATCAACATTTAAGAAATTCTGTTGGGATGTTAAATAAAACAAAACTTCTCTTTTGATCTATCATTTTTCACAAGAACAGATAAAATTATTATGTGTATACAGAGAAAAATAAATAAAGCAAACTATTATAAAAAATTTAATCCTTCAAAGAACTTGCCACTTCAGTAAATCCTTAAGGAATTTCATTTGGATTTCAAGCAATACATTATAAATTAATTTTTATGGAATTAAATATTTAAATTAAATTAAATTAAATTAAATTAATTAAATTTAAATTAATTAAATTAAATTAATTTAATTAAATTAAATATTTAAATAATTTTAATATTCTAAAAGTAGAATACACCTGCATTCAATCTTTTAAAGATTAAATATCTTTAGTCACAAGAGAAAACATGGAATGATTTTTTTGGGGGGGGAGGTGACTTGGAATGTTTATAACTATTTACTGTTTTAACAGTGAGAGACAAAATCAGACACTTCTGAATAAAATATTTTCAACAGATACAACAGAAATCTGAAATCAAGAGCACAATATCACAACTGAAGAGCTTTTAAAATTACACTTAAATGCCAAATTATGGACTTGAATACTTTAAATGTTAATAATTGCAGATTATTTGGTACAGCTCAGCCTACTTCTAAATTCCAGAGTCTGCAAAATGCAGATATAAGTAGTTGGCAGTGAACTCTGTCTCAAGAGGTAAGAGTAACCTGAGACTTTCTGCTGTCATTACAGGGATTTGAAAAAATAATGCTTTATTGGACAAATAAAGAGCAACCCTAATTACCAAATAAGTTAAAATTAATATGAGAATAATGGAAATAATATTTCACCAGAGATATTTTTTCTTTTTGCCAGGATATATAGCTCATTAAAAATCTATCATTAAAAAAAATCTATCAGGGATGCCTGGGTGGCTCAGTTGGTTAAGCCGCTGCCTTCAGCTCAGGTCATGATCCCAGCATCCTGGGATCGAGTCCCACATCGGGCTCCTTGCTCAGCAGGGAGCCTGCTTCTCCCTCTGCCTCTGCCTGCCACTCTGTCTGCCTGTGCTTGCTCCTGCTCTCTCTCTGACAAATAAATAAATAAAATCTTTAAAAAAAAAAATCTATCATAAAAATGAAAAGTATAAGATAGCCTTTTTGTTCAAGGGACTTAACATCTTTTATTCTCTAAATTTGATGTATGAAAAGAGTGAGAAAAAGAAAAGAAAGAATAAAAAGAACAGTATCAATGATCATTTAATTACATTTAATTAAAAAGTTATCATTGGCATGAGAAATGCCAAGGCAAAAGTTACAGATAAAAAAATTAAGGTGGAACATTAAATTTAACTTTTCAATTGGGAATTCAAGCTTTTTTTAAATGTTATTTTTGGGGGGAATTCAAGCTTTTTTTAAGGGTTTGTAAATACGTTTATTTAAAATTCCAAAACCATTCCTCCTTCTTAGGATTCTTTTGTTTGCAGATAAAAGAATATCCAACTCAATTGGCTTGAACAAAGAAAGGAAGGCATCAATTTACCAATGTACATAACTAAAAAGTCCTGGGGCACTTGTGTGGCTCAGTGAGCTAAGCTTCAAGCTTAGGACTCTTGATTCTGGCTCAGGTCATGATCTCAGGTTTGTGAGATAGAGTCTGGCATGGGGCTCTGCACTCAGCCTGGAGTCTGCTTGAGATTCCCTATCTCTCCTCTTCCTATGCCCCTCTCCTCTCTCTCAAATAAATAAATAAATCTTAAAAAAAAAAAAAAAGTACCATAACTAAGAGTCAGTGTCCTCAAGACTTATTCCTGTCCATCCTTCTCTGTCTTTATTCTCTTTGGCTTCAAGCAGGTGCTTCCTATGTGATGACAAAGATGGTCAACAATGACTTTATTGGACTTAACATGAAATAGATCAAGCAAAAGTTTTAGAGTCTTGAATGTTACACTTTGGGTCACATACTCAGTCCTAAACCAATCAAGGTGGTGGCCAGAAGAGCACAGTGTTTGTTCATTAGGCAGGTCTAGTGGCAGGTCAGTCTGAAGCCAAGGGCAGAGTCAGCCCATCTGAATCACATGGAATCATTTCTATCTACCAAAGGAAAGAGATGATGAGTCCTTTGTGCCAGAAGAAGGGCTACTGAAAACAAAAACCTGTTGTCCACTCTACTCAGGAAGAAAAAGTTTACACCAATGAGATGAAAATATAAGCTGCAGGATAACTTTGTGGCATAAGAGAGAAAAAATAAAAATAAATTGTGGGAGATTGACTATTTATGTATATTGACTATACATATACATCTACATATATATATCACATATATATTTATCATAAATACACATACCTAATTGTTTAAAAATACACATTATAACATGTCATAAAATATCTAAGACTATAGCAGTTTTCTAAGTACATTAAATATAATAATATTAATATCTACATTTTTACGTCACGTTTTGGTTTGTGTTTCAGTAATATAAATTTACTGAGTTCTAAATCTAGTTCAGGAGTATTGATCAAAACTAAATATAGTCTAACATTATTCAGCATGGTCAAGAAATAAAGCATTTTAAGGCAACAACACCATGAATTCCTCACACTTGTGGGGAGTGGATATCTCAACTCGAGTCATTGCCTTCTATCACCAACTTCTCCTCTGTCCCCCTGACAGCAGAAAACAAACCTCCAATGTGAAAGTTACCCCCCCTGTCGCAAGAGGTAAAGAGATATCCTTATCACCAGAGACAGGAAATTTAGAGCCAAGAAGGTTGAATAAACAACCCTTTTTTACTTATTACTTATTTACTACCATGGTCCAAATTCTGTCTGGAATGCCTTCCTAACTGAAGCTCTCAAAGTTAAGTTTTCTTTGTCCTGTCAATTCCTCACAGATGGGTGGCTCAGTGGGTTGGGGCCTCTGCCTTCGGCTTGGGTCATGGTCTCAGGGTCCTGGGATGGAGCCCTGCATCTGGCTCTCTGCTCCGCAGGGAGCCTGCTCCCCACCCCCTCTTTCTGCCTGCCTCTCTGCCTACTTGTGATCTCTCCCTCTGTCAAATAAATAAATAAAAATTTTTTAAAATAAAATAAATAAATAAATAAATATATTTTAAAAAACAGCCTTGGGACGCCTGGGTGGCTCAGTTGGTTAAGCGGCTGCCTTCGGCTCAGGTCATGATCCCAGCGTCCTGGGATCGAGTCCCACATCGGGCTCCTTGCTCGGCAGGGAGTCTGCTTCTCCCTCTGCCTGCCTCTCTGTCTGCCTGTGTTGGTTCGCTCTCTCTCCCTCTCTCTGACAAAAAAAAAATAAATAAATAAAAAATAAAAAATAAAAAACAGCCTTGGTCATTTCTTTAGGTTTTAATTTTAGTATTGTGCCCCCGTGATCTTGTAGTAACACTTTGTTTGTTTGTTTGTTTTTCCTTTAATCAGTCTTCTATAAATTTAAATTTGTGTTTAGGTGGAAAATCTTGCAAAGTGGAGAAAGAATTTTTCCTCCCTTACAGTCTCCACAACTAGTAAGTGACAGAAGCAAGAATTTGAATACAGCTTCTGACTAAAAAGTAAACAGCCTTCAACACCATACAATACCACCTCTGAGTGTTTGGGAAATTGTACGTGTTCTGTAAGTGGCAATGGTTAGTATAGTCTGAGTTCTCACAAATATTGATTATTATTACCATAGAGATGTTCAGAAATGCTAATGAATAAAACATTGTGCATGATACAATTTACTTCACATGTATTTAGAGTCATGATAATAGTTGACATTTTTTAAATATTTGAAAATAGGACACATGCATTTTTCTTCATTTTTTTCACAAAACCTTACTTCAACAGTACAGTTTAGGATCATATTTTTTCATGGTTAGCAGTTTTTTAGAGTTTTTCTTTAAGAAAATTTCAGATTTGGTCCAAAATTCATTGAGACCTAACAAATTCAGAGACCAAAAGCACTTACCTCCCTCTAATGACTCATATACTTTAAATGGATTAACTGGTTGATAGCACATCTTGTAATGAAAGGGGAAAAAAGGCTTCCTTTTACACTTCTAGATTTTACCATTTTTAAATCTTAATGAAGAGATCAGTTAAACACAATATCAATAGTTTTCTGAGACAGTCATTTATACTCTGTGTACCCAATCATGGTTTTAGAGGGTTTGGGGGAGTTTTTTGCTAGTCCAATTCTGTAACCAGATTTTCATTTTATTTATTTATTTTATTCCATAGTTTTATTTTTTCCCAGCTTTGCAGTACAACTGACAAATAAAATTGTAAGATATTTAAAGTGTACATATTGGTGATTTGATAAACATACTCATTGTGCAAGGATCCCCCCATCTAGTTAATGAATACATCCACCACCTCACACATTTATTTGTGTGTTTGTGAGACCATTTAAATTCTAACAAATATCAGTTATATAATACAGTGTCACCAGTGATAGTTACCATGTTTTATATTAGATCCTCAGAACTTATTGATCTATAGCTAAAAGATCATTCCATTTTACTACATTTTAATAAAGGAAAAAATAACATTTCCCCCCTGCACACATTTCTGCCTAAAATCGTATTGATTCTACAAGACTCAGATATCACAAAATTGGTGACTATCTCAAAGCAATCAGTGGATAAAGTTAGTCTTGGATGTTTAATTAAAGATTCTAATCAATTATCACTTTATAACCATGCAATATTGTTTTTCTTTAAGAAGTCATAAAAAAGTTGTGCTAGAGTCATCCAAAGGTTTTCTAGTTTTAAAATGAATCTTTATAGGAAGATTTATATGCTAAGTTCAACTGTAATAATAATTTTTGACTCCTTGACCTTTAATTTTATTTTGATAATTATAAATTTTATAAGGTATTTTTTAGTTCAGTTGGAAATATTTTGGAATTTTGGAATTTGGAAATTCCAAATTTGGAATTTGATGGAAATTGGAAAATGATGTTAAAACAAAGAGTATAATCAGACTATTATTTTCATATATATATATATATTTCACTAAAATATAAATTTAGATTTTTTTTTAATTTTTAAAGATTTTATTTATTTATTTGACAGACAGAGGTCACAAGTAGGCAGAGAGGCAGGCAGAGAGAGAGAGAGGAGGAAGCAGGCTCTCTGATGCGGGGGCTCAATTCCAGGACCCAGAGATCATGACCTGAGCCGAAGGCAGAGGCTTTAACCCACTGAGCCACTCAGGCGCCCCTAAATTTAGATTTAAGATGTTAAATTATTTTGATGATGTAAGCTTTAGGTAAAAATGTCAGTTGAAAAAATATCCCCCCAAATGGAAAATATTCCTGGAAACATAATTCAGTATATTAAATTGTGTATTATTCATATTCTTAGAGTTCAGAGGCTACCTAAGATAATCACATGATGGTCTAAGAGTCCCTAAAGGAATTTTAACCTCTGTGAACTTTAACTTTTCCCCTGCTTATTTTGAGCAACATTTATTACAATGAAATTTTCCTAAGGAGAAAGGAAACAACAAACTTCTTAATATTTATTATCATCCAAATGGAACTCTCCCTCTCTTACTCTCTGCATACATACTCGCGAACACTTGAGACATTCTTACTACCTTAACTTTTGTCCTGGAGAATTACTTCTTATTAATAAAGTATTAATAATACTTTAATAAAGTATTAAAACAGATAACATTAAACTTTGTATTTATAAGATTTTGTTGTTGTTAACTGCTTTGTTGGCACTAAAGTTAAAGAGGCTAATGCCAAATTCTCCATTTTACAGCAGCTTGTGCAGATTGCCATTTTTAATTTTTATACTGAGAGGAATATGCCGTTAAAAATCAGAGCTGATTATTATTAGAAGCTTTTAATAAAATTCTGTCAGGGGGAGTGTCCCCTCTTCTAGCCCCACCCTGATGTGACTCCCCCAGCGGATGGTGGAAGGCATTAGCAGGCTCCTGCACACAGGCATTCTGTCGCAATCATTCTTTGCAGAGCACAATTTGTGGGTCTCTGTGAAATGCAGCTATTGGTGGTTCTGCCTGTACTCAAATGAAGTGATATTGAATTTCTATTATGCATGTGCCTTGGAAACCTCACAGCTCTCCATAAAGATTTTATTCACACAGCAGATTTGTTGTGACTTAGATAGTTTCAGACAATTTTAGATTTGAATGGACATGGCAGGATCTGACAGTATAAAAGAAATATCAGGAGAAAGAAACATGTAGAACCAAATGATATATTAAGCAACCTACAGAACAAAGCAAAGAGAATGCTTGTGATTGTAGTAAACAAAACCAGAAAGTACGTCTTTGAAGGACCTCTCATGGGGGCTCAGTTTTTTATATTGCAGATATGAATTGGTGATAGAACTTGTCAACTCCTTTCATCCTACAAATTAAGTTTTGATAAAGCCTTGTTCCTTATATAACCTTCATATTTTTGAAACAAATTGCTCATAATAAGACACATTCTAGTTTTCATATATTTTTCCAACAATCTAGGTCACAAATACAAATGGAAAATAAACACAATTGCAAACAAATATTTATTCCTCAACTAGAATTTAGAAGATTTAATTGGAAAAAGAAGAAGAGCAATTTTTTAGTGAAAACACAAAATATGTAATTCAAATAATGGCAAAACGAGAGAGATGAGTTAATATACTTAGGGCAAAAAATGATTTTAATATGAAGTTTCCTTTATTATTGAGAATGTACTATGCATCAGGCATAATTTAGGGACTGCAGAAACAACACTGAAAGATGCAGACAATATCCATTATTTCATGGAGCTTATTTACTAATGGGGAAACAGTTAATAAAGAAGTAAATAAATTAAAGAAAGAATAATCCTAGGTAATAATAAATGCTATGAAGAATATAAAATAGACTAGGAGGATAGACTCTATCTGAAACAGTTGGCAGGGTGTGAGGAGGCAGCTACTTCATCGTTGGTGACTAGGGAAGGCCTCACAAAAGAGGTGATGTGAGTTGAGGCATGAATGACAAGAAGAAGGTAGCCATATGAAGGCCTGCAGGCAGAGCATTCAAGATTGATATACAGCAAATGCAAAATCCCTTCTTAATGTTCCTATCAGATGGTATTTCTTCAGATTCCACATATTTACATTACTCTAAAAATAATTCACTTCTGGACAGTATGGAAATTCCTCAAGAAATTAAAAATAGAACTACCATATGATTCCTCAATCCTACTTCTGGGTATATATCCAAAGGAAAGGAAATGATTATCTCAAAGAGATGTCTGTTACTCCTATGTTCACTGTGACATTATTCACAATAGCCAATATATGGAAACAACCTAAGCATCCATCAGTGGATGAATGAATAAAGAAAATATGATAAAGATAGATGAATAGATAGATGATAGAGATAGATAGATGGATAGATAGATAGATAGATGATAGATCTATGCACACAAACACATGATACAAATGTGATGTATACATGAACATAATGGAACACACACACAACAGAATATTATTCAGCCTTACAAAAGAAGGAAACACTGCCATTTGTGGCAACACGGATGAACTTGGGCAAATATGCCAGATAAAGACAAATACTCCATATTCTATACTTATACAGAGAACTTTAATAAGTGAATAGATAAATAAATAAAGCTGACCTCACAGAAACAAAGGGAACAACAGATGCCAGGGCCCGGAGGATGGGGGAAATTGGGAAAGATTTATAAAAGGGTACAAACATTCAGTTATAACATGAATGAAGTCTGAAGATATAACAGAGACTATAGTTTATAAAATAAATTGCTGAAACTAGAATTTCGCATTTTCATCAAAAGGAGAAAAAAGGTAACTATGTGAGATGATGGATGTATCAATTTAGTAGGTTATGGAAATGTTTTCCCAATGTGTACATATATCAAATAATCATGTTGTACCTTTAAATATAGTTTGTCAATTTGTTAGTAAAATCAGAAAAACAATAAATATAGTATGAACACACACAAACATACACAAAATTTCACTTTGGAAGAAAAGTTGGGTAGAGATCATGGGAGAAAGAGGAGAGGATACTGGTTCACTACCTGGTCCAGAACTTCCCTAGTGTAATTTGATCATACCTGGCTGATGCAAGAGAGTTTGAAGAAAGAGGCAGGCCAATCCAGACTGGTAGGTAGCAGTTTTAATAACAGTAGAGGGAACTTCCATACAAGGCTTGTCTTGGGTGGCAGCAAGACAAACAGATATCCACACCCACCTGCCAAATCTTAAAAGTTTATAAACCGCTTAATAGGGTTCAGTCATGTATACAGTGTAGGTGTTCTCAATACCACATATCTATCTCTAGGTGATGTTCTTGGATTAGCCCCAGCGAGCAGAAAAAGCAAACAGAACCACTTTTCCAGGATAGAGGGTGCGAATAAGGAGCCTTGGAGTGCCCAGATCCTGCTCATGAGTCAATCAGTGGTCTTGTCTTTTGGACAAAGTTCCCCAACAAAGGGAGAAAAAAATACCTAGTAGACTACATTAGAAAGAGCCAAAACACATTTGTTCCTATAGACATCAAGAACTAGATAATACCTAAGCAAAAATCAAGATAAGTAGTACATTTAATCATGTGCTTTTGGAAACTTTATTCTGACCCCAAATCAGTTAACATGTTTTTTACCATAGGCATTCTCTACTTTTACAAATGAAATTAATGCATTTGATTTCTATGAGCATCTGTTTTATGTGAATTATACGACCACAACAACACTGTAATGGTTCTACAGAAATCTTCCAAGAACCACAGTCTTGGAATTCTCCTCCCTCTACTCCTTTCCAGCCCAGCCTCCCAAATTTTCCTTGATACATAGGGTCTCTTGTGTTCCAAAGGAGAACTATTTTATATATTATTCCATACTAAGTTATTAGCAATTTATCACATTTTGAAGAAAATGATAGGAGAGGTAATTATCAATATAAGCAACATGTCTACATATGGTATTTCAATCATCTAGTAATACTGGTGAAGTTATATCTAAGTGAAATACCATTGTATCACCCTTCCATTAACTCCTCTATGTAAACCTGACTTGGGAGTGAAAATTTGGGATGCACTCAGTTCCAGAAACTTTCAGAGCATCATCATTCTAGAGGACCTCTGGAAGGCTCAATTTGAGGATAAACTCAAGTGTGAATTATATGGATCTATAATGTGTACACTTGAAGCTGCCTTCACAGTCAAAGTATTCTTATAACTTTAACAGTTTTAAGCTCTTTGAGGGCAAGAACACCTATCCCAATCATGTCTTACATTTCCTGCTAACATAGGATTTGGAAATGTCAAAGAAAAATTGCACTGGGTGGGAAGAGAGATTTAAACAAACAAACAAACAAAAACTATCACAACAGGGGAAAGAGATTGAACACAGTTCTACTGACGAAAAGGTGTGAGGGATTTTAAGCCCTGGACTAGCTAGTGGAAAAGTATTGGAAGATGTTATAGAGGAGGGTGGTTAATGTGATTAGGTCATTGCATCTGTTAAATGGCAGTTATCAAAGTTAGGTTCCTACCCACCTACAGAGACTGAAAGTTAGATGCTATCTTTCTTGATTTTATGTCAAAATGATGGCTGCCAGGTCCCCAAGAAAGACATTCCTGGGTTGAAATTGGCAAAAGGCTGAAAGATTTAAATATCAAGGGGGCAGAGAAAGAATTTACAACTGAAAGTTTCCTAAAGTAAAGGCTCAAGGAAGAGGAGGCCAGGGATCTATAGTCCGGGAGAAACCTGTCAGGTTTAGTCAAGTTGAGGGGGAATCTTAAGGCCATCTCAGTCACAATGTGGTGTTTGTTCAAGAAATATTTGCTAAATGAATGAATGTATCTTCTAAATATTTTAAGAGTCTAGTAGATTTTGAACTCTTTGGACCACAACATACCTGAATACATATTTATAAAAGAAATGTCCCCTTAGATGATCAATTTCAGAAAAATCTAAAACTTTCACAAAATTTTATTCCTGAATATTATAATACTCAGCATATAGTATATACTGATGGTAATTAATAGTGTAAATATATACACAATATCAGTAGCTCAAACTTTTTGGGTTTCTGTTAAATGCGTGCATGTTATCCAGGCCTCATCTTTTTCTGTGTCTTACTGTATTAATTTCTTTTTTTGGTTGGGTGTTCAATTATGAGATGTTTAGGACTAGGATGATTTCAACTCTCATTTGAAATGAATTATTTTCAATGAAAAGTTAATGGAGAGGAAGAAACTCACTTTATTAAAGTGATCACTCAAGCCAAGAGTATTTCATTTGCCCTTCTCCACTGAGGACTATGCCCAATTACTTAATTAAATTTAAAATTACCAAATAGAGTACGCTCTCCAGGGTTCAGAGAATCCAAAAAAAAAAAAAAAAAGAAGAAGAAGAATTTGCATTTTCTGTTCAAAATTGAAAGATGTTTATTTTGGTATGTTAAGACCCCCTTACAATTTCAATTCATTGTTTCTTTGGATGAGAGTTAACCAGATGGCAGGACAAGGGAAAAGCCCTCTTTGCAATTTCCAATCACCTTTCTACCTGATTTCCAAGGAACAGAACACTGTGCTCTGTTGAGTTTCAACAGAGCTCCAAGTTCTACCCTCCCAGTAGTGCATCTGAGAAGAAATTATGGTAATCTCAAAATCCTACTGAGGCTCAAAGACATTTCATCAAGTTAAAAAAAAATTGAGTAAAATGTAGAGTGTTTTTTTTTTCCTTATTTAGAAGAACTCAGGTTTATATGAATAGGTCTCATGTGGGGTGTCTTTTGAAGCCAGGGACTTCAAAGCAGATCACAGACTTCCAGTAGGTTAATCACTTAATGCAAGAGTGAGGATATGGAATTACCACCATTCAATCAAGCTAAACTTATCCTTTTTTTGAGAGATAGAGAGCAAATACCCATCTTTTAGTTCCCAACAGTACTCTAGTTAGTTGAACACATGTTTGTGAGCCTGCTTTGCTCGTCAGCTATTTTACATAAATCACAATGGAAAGAAATTCCAAATGGAGTAGAATTTGATGCACCACTTCATTCAGGGGACATCATCTTTCCCTTTGCTGCAAATCAAGGTCTTAAACTTTAAAACGTGCCTATTCAATGCAGAACAACTTACCAAAAAAGAGCAGCAAGATTACATAAATCTAGGGCAGGAAAAGCTGGACTTTCTGACTAAAAAACAAGAAATAAAGAGCCTTATATACTGACTAAAGTGCTTTAAAGTTAGTAATCATCCAGAATGTCTGGCAACTAGTAGGAGATGGGCACGGTGGGTATTATTTCCACCAAATTTACATATCATGGTCATTAATGTTTGAAGAAAAAAAGATAGAAATGGAGAAAGAAAGAAAAAAAGAAAGAAAATCACATAACGTGATTAGAAGTGAACATGTAGAAAATTAAGAAGCCTGTAAAAACTAAGTCCACCTAGAACACATCCATGTTCTAGCCTGGGAAGAGAAAAGAAAATCCAGCATATGCCACCTTGTCTTTTAAGGAAATGACCTAGAAACTGGAAATATCACCTCTGCTTACAGTAACCCAGAATCAATTCCATGGTCACTCCTACTGTGTTAGTTTGCTGGGGTTGCCAAAACCAAGTATCACAGACTGGGTGCTGAAACAACAGGAATGCACTTCCTCATATAGAAGGTAGATGCCTGAGATCAAGGTATCAGCGGCGCTTGTTTCTTCTGAGGCCTCTCTCCATGGCTTGCAGAGGGCCACCTTCTTCTGTATATTTCCTAGTCTCCTTTCCTAAAGGATGCCAGGAATATTGGCTTAGGGTCCACACTAGTGACTTCATTCAACATTAATTACTTCTATAAAAACCCAGTCTCCAAATACAGTCACTTTCTGAGATACTGGGAGTTAGAACTTTGCCATACAAATTTGGAAAGGATACAATTCAGCCCACAATACTTAGCTTCAAGGGAAACTGAGAAATGTAGTTTGTTGTTGGGTGGCTATATAGACTAAGTAAAATGTCAGCCCTACTACTAAAAGGAAAGAACAGAAAATAGGTATTAAGGAAGTTAAAAGCATCTGTGACATTATTCTAGAATGAATAGGTACAAAGCCAAGTATATACGAGGTAAAAACTCACTCAGAGAAAGAACGAGAAGGACGTGTAATTGATAATGAAACTCAAAAGCAGTTGAACCCCAAGAGACAAATTCTGTTTTAATACAAAGGCCTGGTTAAAATTAACTCAATTTTAGAAATAATAGGCCATTTCAAGTGGGGAGAATATAACTTAAGATAAATAAAATATCCAATAGAATTCTTAAGCACTAGGAGAAACAAATTTCTCAGGATATATAACCAGTCTCCTTTGACTGCCACAAAAAGTGAATATAACTGGTCAATGCATCAGTAGAATTTTATCAACACTATCGTTCTCCTTTTTTGTGTTTAAATGTTAGATCCTGTGGCGCCTGGGTGAGTCGGTGGGTTAAAGCCTCTGCCTTTGGCTCAGATCATGATCCCGGGATACTAGGATGGAGCCCTGCATCGCGCTCTCTGCTAAGCAAGGGAGCCTGCTTCTCCCTCTCTCTCTCTCTGCCTGCCTCTCTGCCTACTTGTGATCTCTCTCTGTGTCAAATAAATAGGTAAAATCTACAAATGTTAGATCCTGAACACAGAAGATTTTCTCTTAATCTAGGAATAAAAAAAATAAAAAGGCTTTCCTAAATGAAATTAAAGCCCTGTAGTTTATGTAAACTTGGTATATGAGCAAACTACAGGGATTTATTCTTCACAAAAATTATTGGATGTACACAAGAGGATGAAGATGATAAATAAGATGGTTAATTATTAAGCAGAATGGTTTCTGGCTAAATTTTGCTGTTTTCTTTTTGTTTCTTAATAAATGCTCAAATGTGTTCAATGATTATTTTTGAAAATCCTCTACAAGGATAAGTCTCAAGTATAATTCAGAAACCTACGTATAACCTTCATTTCTCGTTCTCAATTCCCATGGCAGTTCTATACTGTGAAACCATAAACATGTGAGCACAGTTACAAATTGTTAATTTATGAAATTTATTTGAGTATATATTTGCCAGTGTCTTTCTGTGGTGACTCATGTTTGGGTACATGCCAGGAGCACCCCTTGCCTTTTACTTTACACATACAAGAAGAAAATGGAAGCATAAGGCACTTTTACTAAGAAATATTGTGATTAAAAAATAGTTATACAGCAAAAAACAGTTGCAAACACATAGTATCATTCATTGCTAATGAGTTAAAAGGATACCACAGTGCACATATAAATCACTATACAGTATCTTGCAGTTTATTTAAATTCATTGTGCCTCATTATAACTGAGCTATGCACCTTTAGGTCTGAGTTGATTAGGAATGCGATAGCTCAGAATAGCTTTTAATTCAGAGAAACATGGCCTGACCTTTACCATAATCCTGTGTGAAACACACTATAGTTTAGACATTAATAATGATGCTACCTCTTTTTCATACTGGTGAGATGCTACTTAAAATTTGGTATTATTAGTTAACAGGCTCAGGCCAATACATCAAAACCAAATTACCCTTCTGTGTATAACTACAGTACTTAATTCTGAGTTCTTCATCTCTCATAACTATTACTTCCTCTTTAAAAATGCTAAAAACCAAAATGTAATAGTGTCATGTCATAGCAATAAGTCACAGATACAAACTAAAGGCACTCCTCTTCACTCCCCATGGACTGCCACTGTATGCTGTTAAGGATTTGTGCTTCATGATATACGTTTTAACAGCTAAGGCATTGCTTGTCTTTGACCTTTGTCTCTCAATTTAAGAATGCCATTCCTTTAAATCACCTTCTAGTAAGTCAACTAGTACAAACAATAGAACTTCCCTACCATTCTCATTCAGACACAGTAGAAAATGCAAATCACAGGGTTGAATACCCATTGTCTTCTTAAAAAAATCTTTTATAGTATTTATCACTAAAAATACAGTGAATAATGAAATAATATTTACAGAGTTGAATTGATCTAATGGTTCACCACACCTCATAATGGAAAATGACATTCGTCTGTGCCATTCCTTTCTCCCCCTTTCCATATTTTCTTCCCATTCCCCTGAGGCAAATCTCTGGGCTCTCTTACACTATTTCTCAAGTTTCAACTCCCATCCCTAAATAATCTGCTTCTATCTCAAAAACTCCAAATTTCCATTTTAGATATTACATTTTGGCCCACTATAATAAGGAATAAGATAAGCCCTTTTAGAATATCATCCCATCAAAACCTAAGATTTCCCTTCATTGTTAGTCTGGGGGATTTCCTCTATCACTGGTGTTCAATCCCCTTTCACAGAATCCTTTTCTTTTTTCTTTTTCTTTTTTTTTTTCTTTTGAGTTAGGATTTTCCTTGTCTCTAAAAAACAGAAATTCAAAACAAGGTATCAAATGAAGTAAGAGTCTACTTAGCACAAGCAAAAGAACGTTCTGGGAGGTAGAGTGACCCTCAGATGTCATTGTTTTACCATGCCCGAATTTCACATAGTTAGAATAAAAGATGGCTGCTGGAGCTCTGGTAGCCATGTGTGCACTACAGAAAAGAAAGAGGAAGAGCAAGCTTATTGCCCTTCAAAACAATTCCTAGAAGTTGCCCATACTACTTCTACTTCTACTTAAATCCCAGAAGCAGAACTTAATTACATGGCCACACCTAGCTGCAAAAACCCCAGGAAACTTGTCTTTATTGCATCACTTCTGTTCCTAAGAAGGGAGGGACAATATTATGGGATACTCAGCCATATTATGTCATCTTCTTAGATTTCTTTAGTGAAGCATATATTGAAGGAGCTTTCTGAGAAAAGATAGGCTAGAGATCTATTTTTTGAGATCTTGCATCTCTTAAAATGTCTTTATTTTTATATTCTTATACTAGATTCAAAGATTGGCTGGGATATAATACCAAATTGTAAAATTTTAATAGAATTTTGAAGATGTTTTATTGTCTTCTAGCTTCCAGAGTTGGTACTGAGAAGTTCAAGTCTGTTCCGATTCCTAATTCTTTATCAGTGAACTTTTGTATGCCACACTGGGAGCTTTTAGCATGGTCTCTTTACTCCAGAATTCTAAAATGTTACAATAGCATGCCTTATATGAGTTTAATTCATTGGTTGTGCCCAGCACTAAGAGGGGCTTTTAACCTGGAAATTAAAGTCCACTCATTCTGGGAAATGCTTTGCCTTATTTCTATGAAAATTGTGTCACTTCTTTTTTCTCATTTCTCTTCTGAAAGTTGTACCCTAGAATCAATCAAAACAACTGTTGTGTTGCAGTAAAAAGCAAACCCACACATCAGTGGTTTAGCACAGCAGAGGTTTATTTCTCTCTGCACCATGGGTCCAAAAGGAACTGGCCTGTTGAGGGCTCAGCTCCACAGCTGTCCTTATAGAGGCCAGGCTGACAGTCTCTACCTTCCCCAGGATCTGAGGACAGCATTAGGGGAAATACCGAACGGCGAGTCACACACTGACGGTTAAACAAATCCACCCAGGAGTAACTTGCATCATTTCTACTCACATTTAATCAGTCACAGAAAGTCACATGTCCATGCCTAACTGCAAAAGTGGGAAGGTGTACTCTCACAATGTCCCTAAAAGAAAGGAGAATCATGACAAACAAGCCCTTAGGACTATAACAATTCTCCTCGAAGGATACTTTAATTTGCTTTTCATTTTCTTTTTTATTTTTATTGTTGAGATTCAGTTTATATGAAGTAAATGCACACAATTTAAGTATGTAAGTATATATATGTATGAATTTTTGAATTTTTACATATCCAAATTCAGATATAAAATATTCCCAAGACCCCCCCAAAGACTTCTTCCTGCACTATCAATACTCCCAAAGGTAACCTATAATCTGCCCTCTATCATCAAAGGCTAATTTTGCATGTTTTTAAACAACATATAAATAGAGTATGTATTCTTTATAAAGTGTCTGAATTCTTTCACTCAGCCATATGTTGGTGAGATTCATCAATAATACTGCATGTAATAAAGTGGTTTTCTTTATTTCAGTGTTGTATTGGATTATAGTGACTATAGTACCCTTTATTTATCCATTCATTTGGACATTTAGGTTGTTTCTAGTCTTGCACTAACCAGAATAAAACTGCTATACACTTCACACCTGTCTTTGGGTGAAAAACATTTAAAATTGAACAGAAATTATTAATTTTAATAAATTTCAATTTTCAATTTTTTAATAGTTTAATGGTGAGTGCTCTTTGCATTCTAGTTAAGAAATTGTTGACTACCCAAGTTGTGAAGGTATTCTCCTAAATTTCTGCTTTTACTGCTCATATTTGGGTTTATGATCCATCTCAAATTAATTTTGGTATATAGTACCAAATTGTTTGGTGTCCTTTTATATAAATCAAATAGCTATTTAAGCACCAATTTTCTATCTCTTTGGCCTTTATTTTCTTTCCAGGATGATTCATTTAACTTTATATTCTAGTCCTTATATACCTATATTTTAAAGTTTTGTTATCACATTTTAATTTCCAAAAGCTCTTTTCTGTTCTCTGATACTCCTTTTACACTGTAAAGTGTTTTTAAAAACACAGATAGATTATATTCTCTTATCTATGGACCTTCTATTTGTGGATATTGATTATATCTTTCAACCTACTGAACTGGCTCAGCCTTCTCTGAGTTCTTGTTTTGCTATCTGTCTTTCATGCAAAAGATTTTCTCAAACATTTGGTGGTCATGAGCTACCCCATTCAGTACACAAAAAGCCAACTAGAATCTCACTTTAGGTGAGAAGAGTTTAATAGCTGAAAGGCCTCAGTGTATGGGATTGCTGAATAGAGACTAGTACATTTCTAGCTTTTCTTTGGTTCTGTCAGTTTCCACAGAGAAATCTTCTACTAGGAAATATAAACCTGTGACTTGACTATGGTACCAGATGCTCAATAATATCTGCTGTCTCTAAATCTAGAGACCCTTTGGTTAGTCCTTTCAGGAAAAGGAAAAAAATCTAGACCTCTCCTGGAGCTGAAGAAGAAGTATGCAGTCAGTTGTTTGGAGTAGGGCGATAGAACAAGTCACCTAATTGCTTTGTATTACCAACTTTCAACCTTCTTTGTTTCTACCCCACCACCACCGTATCCCATATTCCAATATGCCATTATTGTCAATCCCTAGATTCTGAGGGACAAATAGGATCATTTCTTGATTGATGTCTACGACAAAATGTGAACTAAAACTTCATATTTTTCTAGTTTTCTTAGAGAGTTGTCACTTGTCCATTTTACCTATATTTTAAAATATCATATTGACCTCCATTATCTGTTATTTTCTGCCCCCATCAGCTCTACCCATCCTCTTTTGCCTTATAGGTTTATGATTTTTTTTGTATGCTTGCCATCATTTCAGTGGTATTTGGGTAGAAAACCATATTATCTACATTCTTTGTCTGATTTGGAGTCACTGTTGGCTCTCTTTAGCACAAGATAAATTACATTCTGAAAGCAAAGCAAAACAACAAATGAGTTGCTATTAAATTGAAAGTGAAAAATAATTAATCTCCCTGCCTAAAGTTCAACAAACTGGAGTTCATCTATGTTTTTTCTTCCACATTTAAAAAGCACCTATATAGGTTTTGAGAACACCAACTCCCAAATGCTCATGCTGACTATATTCAAAGTATCTGACTTTATTTTTAAACAAAAGTTTATAAAATATTAAACAAATTATATTGGAAAAATCACCATCTTTCTGACATTCCAACAGAACTGTTCTCCTTTTAAAGTTTTCTTGAGTTTGATAGTGCCTGCTACAATTTCTTCTTAAAAAATAGATTTTGTGTTTTTATTACCATTAGAATTACATAAGCCAGTCTAGCTGGCTAGGCAATTTTCTCCTTTCATCACTACTCCATGTTTTATACCTCCTGGGGATGTGCCCCTGAATGCAAATTTGCCTCTACAAATAGACAAGAAAATGTCTTAAGACTGATGTCAAAGAATAGCTGACTTCTCTAACTAGCGCCACCATTTCAAATCCATTTTTATTAAGATACAAATATCAAACAGTAAATGTAACATAAAGATAGTAGATATGCTATTTATCAAGTCCTGGTTTTCAAATGGGGTAAGAGGGAGGCAGTAGAAAAATCTTGGATACTTACAAGAAACAATAACAACACAACTTTGCTGTTTCAGAAATGTACCCCACACATTTCCCTCATCATCACCTTAGCATATAAATGAGAAATCAGCTCTGAAGAAATAAGTAACTTTACCTTAATCACATAACCACTTGAACCAGAATAAGACTAATATTTCCTAGAATCCCAGTCCAGTGTGTCAGCCTCTTTATTTCCATTTGTGAACTGCAGACATTTAACATTTATCTTTTTCTCTTTTCCAGTTATTTTTGACTAGTACTCCCAGGATAATATTAAATAAAAGTAGTAATTTGAGTAACTATGTGGTTCTTGCATCCAGTAGAAATGTTCCTTGTGTGACCATATTAGTCATGATTTTAGTTTTGGGGTTGAAAGGCACATGATTTATATGTTAAAATACTACCCTTACTCATTTTTTTGAGAATTATTTTAAACAGCAACTGATGATAAATTTTCAACACCTCTGGAGAAAAATAATGTGATTCTTCTCTCACATGTAAATTATAATAGAATTTTTATATTAAGCCATCTTTGCATTCCTGCTATAGATCTCAGTTGATTGTATTTAGTAATGTTGAGGAATTTTATTTCCTAATGCTTTAAGGATATTTTGTTGACATTTTTTACTCTATTATATTCCTTTTGAGCTATTTTTGCCAGTCTTTATTATCAATGTTTTGCTAACTTTATGAAAGAGTATTGAAGGCTCATTTACTTAATGCTGGAAGATTTTAACTTTTGAGTTTTGGTAAAATTCATCTGTAAAAATATTCTGGTGTGATATTCTGGAAAGTGGAGGTAGCTCTTTTACAGTGTTCTCTCTGTGCCTATATAAGTTGCCTCTGTAGGTTTTAAGTATCATGATATGAGTTTTGAAAATTTCAGCTTTCTCATAAAATCATCCTGGGTAGAGAAATATATTAATATAGAGTAAAACAAAATAATTTTTATGATTCTCTTTATTTTCTTTGTATCTCAGATCACTTTCTCATCATTAACCATGTTTTCTTTTGTGATATTTCTTTTGTCATATATTCAATTCATGTGTGTATTCATTTAAACAATAAATATTTAACCTAGCTTGAACCAGTGCTATTTTAAGTGGCTACAACACACTGATGAATTAAAAAAAAGTGGGGAAGAGAGAAAGAGACTCTGTTCTCCTGTGTGGGTGGGTGGGTGTGTATGGGAGAGAGAGAGAGGAGTGGGATAAATAATACATGTTCATGCATTATGTCTAAATTTTCTAAAATGAATTTAAACTTTTTCAAAAGCTATTATAGTGTTTGAGGAGAAGGTGTAGAAGAGAGGAAAGGTATAAAGCTAAGAATTTTTTTTCTGGCTCAAAAAAATATCTCTTTCAGTGTTTAACAGTTGTTATTGAGTAAATGTCTAATCTTTTCTGAATTACTTTACTAACCTATCCCTAGTATTTTTCCCCAGAATATATCTAACAGGTGGATTATTTCTCAAAAAAAGATATTAAAGTTGTCATGACTTCTGATACTTCTGTAGTTTTCCAGAGTTTCACAGGTTAATCTAGTCCCTAAGTACAAATGCTGGCACCTATAAAAATATTCCTGTTCCTGATGACTGTTGAGGATCCATGCTGCCAACCTCTGCTGAAGTCCCCTGATCAAACTGGAAAAGTTGTGCCTTCTCAGTGTAATAAATGTGTAGGCTTTGTAGTAGGAGATCAGGGGTGGAATCTCAATGATCTTTCTTCCTGCTCAATTGATTCTATATCATTTCTTTCTGGTGCTCACAGCCCATCTGAGCCTTATCCATGTCACCTACCAGATAGAGCCTTAGCCCATACCCTCTACTCAGTGCTTCCACAACATGGTTCACCTTTATCTTTCAAAAACCTATAGACCATTTGAAGCATCTGTGATAAGCCTATAACACTCAAAATCTCATTGCTCTCTAAGTTCCCCAATTTACTGAAGACTTCAGTATTTGATAAACTGTCTAGATCTTTAGTCCTGCTTCCATCATACAAGCTCAACATCCACAGACACAATCCACCTCTTACTGTTAAGTCCACTGTGTCAGAGATCCTGATCCATGAAATGTCATTTTCCCCATGGATTGGACAAATATTTTCTATCACTGAGAGCTCAAATTAATTAACCCTACACACTTTTTTTCCTTCTAGTATATAACACCCTTTCTTCTATTGTCTCTCTCACCATCTGTTCTACTCATCTGGCAGAACCCCGAGTTAGTTAAACACAATAGTAGGCACTCTGTGTACAGCTGAATATGGATGGAGAAAATCACAGCAATATGGCACTCAGTGCTACCCATCAACTCTCTAGTTTCATAGAAAATGTACCTTTCCCACTGTCTAAGGCAGACATTTGACAACTTCCCTTTCCTCATACTCCCAAAACCCTAACAATTTACTTTATTTGATACATTTTTCTCTTTTATTTTCTTAAGGAAATAAGGCCATCAATTAAGAATTACCTAAGCCAAAAAAAAAAAAAAAGAATTACCTAAACCCACCACAAAGTCTACAACTCATTTGTCACATGTCACACTGTTTCTAATTCTGCCTTGTATATTTTGCCAAAGATCTATTTCTGAAGGTGTCATTATAATGATGCATACTTATATAGCTTTTCTCCATTCATTTTCACTATTATACAGAATTTCATCATACAAATATAAAACATTATATTCATTCCTTTGTGTGGTGATGTACATAAGAGGACTGAAAAGAAATTAATTTCCAATGTTTCAGATTTCACTACTAATGAGATGTTTTCCTTGATTATAAGTACAAGTAAGTATCATTTATTTTTCTCTTGTTTTCTATTTCTTTTGAGTAATAAGATGTTTGTATTTTTAACTCTTGATGCACTTGAAATTTACAGGAATCTTCTCTTTATATGTATTCATGCTCACCAAGCAACAATGTTATAATTTTGTTTAACGTGTATCTGCCTTCAGGAAGAAAATTCACCTAGGGGTTTATAAAATTATCCAATATATTTTTCTCACCAGAAATTAAGAGGCATTCTGAAGACTTCTGTTTCTAGTAAAGATGGCATACCAGGGACTGGATTTGCTCTTTCATATGAAACAACTAAAGTTATAGACAAAATATATGAAGTGGTGGCTCTTAAAATATTGGAATTCAGGCCAAAAAGGACAGTGAATGTGAAAAGATGGGGGGAAATGGAAATGAACCCTAACACTCCTCTAACCTACTGCCTGGAGGAAGGTTCTAGGTTGAAACTTCAAGCAGATAAGTTACATGTAATTGGAATCCCTGAAAGGTGTGTAGAGTGATGGGCATGAAGAGATGTAAGTAATACAGTAAAAATGGCTGAATTTTTCTAGAAGCGATGAAAATTATGTCACTAGTCTAAGATGTTTTGTCAATCCCCAACACATGAAAGAGGAAGAAAACTACATAAGATTCATCATAATCAAATTGCTTAAAGCCAGTGATAAAGAGAAAATTTTATAAGCAGCCAGAGCAAAATATGCCTAATATACAGAGGAATAAAGGTAAGGATGGCAACATAAGTCTTGTCAGAGACAATGAAAGCAAAAAGACAGTGGAGCAACATCTTTACGTAGTTAGGGTGGTGAAGAAAGGGGAAGGGAAGATTTGGCCTATAATTTTTTAACCAGCCAAAATTTCTTCCAAATATGAAGGTGAAATAATTATTTTTTTCAGATACATAACATTTGAAGGAGCTCTTCACCAGATCAGCACTGTGATAAACATTAAAGGAGGTCCTTCAAGAAGAAGCAAAATAATACCGGATTGAAAACTAGGTAACAAACGCAAAAAAATAAAGCCATAAGAAATTTTAAACTGTGTAGCTAAATTTAAATACTTTCTTATCTAAATCTCTTCTAAAGATAGTTGACTATTTATATCAAAAATAAGAACAATGCATTTGGGTGTCTAATAACATATATAGCTATAACATGCACAGCAACAGGAGCACAAAGGCCAGGAAAGTATAAATAGATTTTTTAAATCTTTTTACTACACAGGAAATAGTGTATTATCTTAAAGTAGAATGTGATGAGTTAAATAAATGAACTACTGATACTAAAGCAATATAAAATAACACAACAGTGCTATAACTATTCTGTTTCTTGAGTGACTGTTTTAGTACACACAAACACTAAACTATTGGTTCACTAACATGAGCCAAAGGAGATCAAATAAATCATAAAAGATAATTAATGCAAAAGAAGACAGAAAACAAGGGAATAGCAAAGAACAGATGGCACAAAAATAAATAACAAGATAGGATAAAATCCAACCATATCACTAATCACATTAAATATCAACATTAAAAGCCCACTTAAAAGGAGACACTGTGAGATTGGTGAAAAAGAAGTACATGAATGATACTTACAAGAAATGTACCTCAAAGCCTTTTCTGTCGCTGCTAACAATACTTTTCCTTGTCTTTGCCTTTAAGTGTGTTTTAATATGATGTGCTTAAAAACTGTTTCTTTTGTGTGTATATTTTTCCTCCTTGCTATTTATAGAGCTTTTGGTATCTTTTGTTTAATGATTTTGGTCAGCTCTTTGTGTGTATGTACATAATATATATACACACACACACAAGCACATGCATTTGTGTCTATACAATATAGAATTTTATAAACTATATATACATTTATAAAACTATATATACCTAACATTTATAAGATTAATGTTAAGAAAAGTTAGTTAAACTTGACTATTTTGCTCCTAAGATAGACTAAAAAATTATTTTCATTTTTAAATAAGATGAAAAACCATTCTTCTGCCTACCATAGACTACATATCATATCTTATTAGGTATGACATATCTTATATAGACCTTCTTGGAGAAGGTAAAAATTGTGTTGCTGTTTTTCAACAAAGTGAAAATTAAAGTTATTTCTAACTACACTACTGACTTGCATTCAATTTTTATCTTTTATAGGAAAGAGAAATAGTACAAAAAGAGAAGGCTAATATAATGACCTAAAAAAAAAACAAAGACAAATATCAATGTTAAAATGGTCATTGAAAATTAATATCAGATCATTGTATCTTCAACTTACTGATCGTACTAACATACCATGAACTATAGAAATAATTGTTATGCAGAGCTTCCCTGAGACCTGAAATTTATTATTTCAAAGTTTCTGCTAGTATAAAAATCCTGAAAAAGTCTGGTCTAGAGATTATAATATTTATATTTAACTCATTACCTTCCAATGTGCCTTATATCTTTGATCACCTCCCAGAAATTTCTATGACGCTGGAACAATTTTACTCCATTTACCGATCTCATACTTTGTGTTACTGTAGAGCTGTGTTTTTACATATAATTGACTCCATAAGATTTTATGTCATTTTTTGCACAGTGATTATTCATTCATATGAACTCTTGTGATACCCTTGCAGGGGCTCTCCATTCCTTCATGCATATTTGTATTTCCATATCCCAACATTTTCCTTAACCTAAAAAAAATGCCTCTTAGTATTTTTCAATGTCTAAAATTTAATTTGTGTTTTATAAGTTCTCCCCTTTTTATTGGAAAAGATTTCATTGCATCTTCACTTTTGCAGGATTAGTTTTACTAGTTTATAAAATTCTAAGTAGACACTTGTCTTCTTGGAACATTTTAAAGATGCCATTCTACTGTTTTCTGATTTCCTCCATTTCTGTTGAAAAAGCAATTCTAAGTTTTATTTTTATTCCTGTGAAATTTATGTTATTTATTCTCTCTTCTAATAATATACTTTCCTTGTTTCTGTCTGACTCAGGGTTAGGTTGCAGGTTTTGTAAGTTTGATTTTCTTCCTCTAATTCATAATTGTGACTGGAACATAGCCCTTCAGATCCCAGAGCCAGGTCATTCTGTACTGCCCTTTCTCCTTGGTAAATCCTTATTATTTGTCTCTGTGGAATTTTGGAATTGCCAAAAATTGCCTCCTCTCTGCGTTTTTGGTGCTTACTGTTTTCTTCCTACCCTGTAGAACTTAGAAATTCCACAGATACTTCAAGAGAGATGGCTGATAAACATTGGATACTTGGCTCTATCTGCCCTGACTCAGGACTTTGCTCCTTCAAGTCCTGACTGCTTTGGCAGCCCTAAACCCCAGTGTTTTGTCTTTCCACATCTATGAGATTGTCCAAAACTCTTCTGGATTCTCTTCTTCAAATGGCTCTCACTCCTTTGCCTGACTCTAATCTCTCATTCTTCTTTGGAAAGCTTATTCACAAGAAAAAGAATAGAACATGATAATTAATCAGTTCTCTCGATCTTTCTTTTCCTCCGGTTTAACTTAGCCATGCACCAATGTGTTCTTCGTTAGCCATAGTCGAATATATATAGTCAATTTTTCTTTATCATTTGCACATGGACTAAATACTTTTTTAAAACTCAAGGCACCTGCAACAGTAGTCTCTCTAGAGACCCCAGTTATTTCAATTCTTCATAAGCACCTCAAATATATATGCATGCACACTTACATACACACACAGGCACATACACACACATATCTGAATCATAGTTTTAGTTTCAGTTTTTATCCATCAACTTCATCCATTTATATAAAAGCCAATTGAATGTAAACTATGGTTGTTCTCTCTATTTCTCTCTCTGATAGTCTCACGATTGACTTAGGGCCTTACTGATCTCCTGAAATTGCCCTCACAAAAGTAATGAATGACCTCTTCAACACTAGAAAAATGAGAATCTACTTTTTTCATATTTTTAGTATCTTTTCAATACTCACATGGTTAATCTTTATTCCCTTATGAATTCCCTAACATTTCTGGGCTTCTGAAGCTCTATTGAATCCTGGTTCTTTTAAAGCAGTCAAAGCCTAGTGCAGTTTTTCTTTTGATAATTTCTACTTCACCTCTTAGGCTATATAGTTATATAAAGTTAAAATAAATGCTATATAGATTTAAAATCCATTGAAGATCATTATCTTATCCTATTTGCTTCTATATCTCAATAGCATTTTGTACACTGCAGGTATTTAATAAGTAAATTTCATTAAATGAAAACAACAAATCATAAAAATTTGAGTGTCCTCTATGTACAAAATAGTTACAGAATAAAAAATTTCTTAGCAACAATTTCTCTTAAATATTAAAGATATTAAAATTGTGAGTAGCATAATCAGAGATGTGTTTTTGAAAATTCAATCAAAGTGTGGTATGTGGTTAGATGAACTTAGAAAGTTAAGACATGATGAATGTATTATTACCCGGGCTGAACTTCTTGTCAAAAATAAGAGTTGCTACTTGATGTTTGTAGACAACACTGCTTTGCCAAGAACTAATGATACATCTACCTTGATGTCTTTCAGGTTCTTCAAACTTGACCTATTCAGTACTAAAACTATTGTTTTCCTCTTCTCACAAGCCTACTTTTCTTTCCTGTGTTTCTAAATTGGTGAATGATACAATTCAGATGGTTGCTTTAAACCAAAATCCAGTCATACTGGACTGTTTCATCTTCTTTATTGCCTACAGCTAGCAAGTTCTGTATATTGTACTTCCAAATAATTCTTGACTCCAATTATTTCTTTTTAATCCCATTGTCAACTTCCTTTATAAGCTCCATTAACATTGCACCTTGCAGAATTACTGTAATACTCTCAAAACTCCTCTTGCTTTCTTCCAATTTTTGCCACACTGTACAAAATGAATGCTCTTTAGAAAAGGTAAATCCAATCACATCATGCCCTTGTTTAATATGCTTTAAGTGCTCCACATTGCTCTTTATATAGATGCTAGCATGTCTTATAGGCTCTACCTCATCTGCTCCTCTTTTCTCTTCAGCCATATCCCATGCTACTTCAGACTTAACTTGTTCAAATTCCCTAAACAAGTCATGCTCCCTCTAACCTCAGGGACTTTACACATGCAGCCCCTCCACCAACAAGTCTTTCCCCACCTCTTCCTCTGATTAATTCCTTCTCATCCTTCAAGTCTTAGCTTACATGCACTACCTTTTAGAAAGCTTTCCCAGACTCCCAAAATAGAGATGGTTGCTTCTCATGAGCTCCCATAATCAAATTGCCATTTCACATAACTTATCATCATGTGTTGTCATTTTCCATTCACTTATCAGTTTCCCTCAATGGTATTATTTGAAGAAATCCCTTATTGTAATATTTTTCACTATCATTTTCTTACAATCTAACAAAAAAAGAATATTTGGTAGGCTATATATGTACATACACACACACATATGTAATATATATATGGAGATTTCATTATATAATTGAGTGAATCATCTTGAGGCTTTCCAATCCATATTTATTATTTTTAAAATAATATAATAATCCAAGAGACACACATTTCAGAGAGTAAAAGACAAGGAAAAGAGAAGGAAGAAAGGTCCTTATTTCACAGGACTTATTAAAATTTAGTTGGAGAACCAAAAATAAATATTATGCAGAAAAATATAGTTTTGAACCAGAAGTATCATAAAACTCCCATCTATTAAAAAAATATGTTGTATTATTTAGAATGAGCTACCTGATATTTGAGGCAGAGCAGAAGGAAAGGACATGTTTGAACCCTGCAGCATTAAGTCTCATGACTTCAAAGCATATTTGTGGCATTTAAGTAACTATCACTTATTTTTTAAGACATTGTGTTTTCTCTTCAGATTAAATAATTCTATAATTTCCATAATTTCAGTACTTTCTGTGAGTTAAATCACAAAAAAGATAATATGGAGTAAGTGACAAATTAATATTGTAGATGATAAATCTTTTTTTTTTCCTAGTAGGAAAGTCTCTTTCCAAGAAGTAGAATCAGAGAGTTTATGAAGTAGATGGGATTTTGGATACACCTTAATTATTTTTACAGGCAAAGATATGTGAAAAACAAAATTCACATATAAGAGAGCTCAAATACTGCCATGTCTAGAGCATGCTTCCTTCTGACTGAATTTCAAGATTTATGAGTTAGTGTCAGATTGTGGAAAACCTTGGAAGCTACATTAGGGAGTTTATTATAAAATAAGAAAACTTTAAAATCTGGAAGTCAGGGAGGGATGGCATGTGATAAAATACAAATTGGAGACAATAGTCAACAAATGATATAAATAGAATAAATTCAAATTCTAAAATAATCCTATCTAAAATTCTTTTTGATACATGTATTACCCCCTGAGGAATTATGTTGCTTTCCTAACCCAAATTTCTACTGAGTAACAGAGAGCTAGGCACAAGGCACTTCCCTGGAGTTCTTTCAACAACCAGCTCTACCTCCAAGCTGGAAGAACTTCAGTGCCTCTACCATGGGCTGGATCAACTTGCACCTCCTGGGCATGTGTCAATTTGTTGTGAGAAATTATTATGACCTATTTAATTGCCTGCCTTCCTCAAAACCAAAAGCTCTATGAAGATCATCAGGTTCTTTATTCCATTCCCAGCATGACTCACACTGGGTAGGTATGTATTATTCTTTTAAGTTAGAGGTCTTGTCATTGGGTAAGGTCAAAAAACTCTGAGGGTAATCTGATATGTGTATGGATGGACCCATTATCCATCGTGGAGGAGATGAACAAGAAAGCCACTATCCCTCACCACAGTTAGAATATCTGCTTAGAGCACCAACACAGTGGCACTGTGCCGGGTTTCCTCCCTGGAATTTTTCCTCCCCTAGCATACTTGATTTATATTTTAAAATGAGCTGTTCTGTTCATTATTGAGCATTTGCAGAATATTATGCACTTACAAAGTACTTATCCTGTAAATTATTTTCATTCACACAAAGAAATATGATATTCATGATATAGCCATTTTTTAGATGAAAAACCTAAGTAAAAAGATTGCTATCTTATCACACAACTAGACAGAAAGTCAGCCATTTATTTGTATCTTCTGTGAAACAGAATATTACTCTGGAAGTCATAGCTATTAATTCCATTCTATTGCTTCTATACAGCCTCAGAAAGGCCTTTCTTAGTCTATGAAAGTAAGCAAGAGATAAAAGTGTGCCTTTCCTGAAACACTGGCTAAATAGATCAAAACCTCCCCATTCTGGTAGGTAAGCAGAGGTTTGAACTAATCATAAGTATTGAAACATATACAAATACTAGTGAGAAATATATTCTCCAATACTTAAACTTTTCACTTGAATTTTTTAAAAAGGATTTTGTTCACATTTTATATTTACCATGACAGTTTTTGGTAGATTGCATTTATAAAGTAAACCCACCAAAAAACTTTAAGCAGTCCTGAATCTTGAGTTTATACTCACTTGACAAAAAAAGTTATTTCTAAGTTATTATGTAATATATTCCAGGAAAATAAGTCTACTGTCCTTCTACTCCCCATATATACATATATATACATATATATATATACACACACACACATACACGTACATACATATACATTTTGTATATTTTGTATATATACATTTTGTATATATGTATATATACATATACATTTGGGGAGTAGAAGATAGTAAACTTATTTTCCATATATATATATACATATATCTCCATATACATATAGAAGATAGTAGACTTATTTTCCTCATATATATATATGAGGAAATTCCTCATATATATATATGAGGAAAATAAGTATATGTATATGCATATACTTAATAAGCATATGTATATGGAGATATATATATATATATGAGGAAAATAAGTCTGCTATCTTCTACTCCCCAAATATATATATAAAATACATATATAATATATGGGGCACCTGGGTGGTTTAGTGGGTTAAAGCCTCTGCCTTGGGCTCAGGTCATGATCTCAGGGTCCTGGGATCGAGCCCTGCCATCGGGCTTTCTGCTCAGCAGGGAGCCTTCTTCCCCCCCCTTTGCCTGCCTCTCTGACTACTTGTGATTTTTGTCAAATAAATAAATAAAATCTTAAAAATATATATATAATGTATATTATTTATATTTACTTTAAATGTATTATATATTATATAATACTATATGTTATATATTATATACTATAATATACTTCTAGTATATATATTATTAATACACAAAAATTATATATTATAAATTTATATCACTTTACTATATATTTTTATATTATATATATTTTTACATACATGTATAAACATTAGAACTTCCAAAAAAAGTATTTTATTGATCCTTAAAATCACATTTCCAGGACTGCTTTTTTTTTTTTTTTTAAGATTTTATTTATTTATTTTCCAGAGAGAGCGAGCACAGGCAGACAGAGTGGCAGGCAGAGGCAGAGAGAGAAGCAGGCTCCCTGCCGAGCAAGGAGCCTGATGCGGGAGTCGATCCCAGGACGCTGGGATCATGACCTGAGCCGAACCAACTGAGCCACCCAGGCGTCCCTCCAGGACTGCTTTTTACACACAAATTATTGTTCTTTAATCCGTATATTTTAAAATGTGTTCAAAAATTTAATGATGTATATATATGTCAGTATAAAGTATTGTGTGTCTCATTATTTCAAGTTACCTAATTTGCATTGTACAAATTTCCCCTTACAAATGATTTGAATAATGAGGTTAACACTCAACAAAATCAATTCAGTCTGATTTGTATTTAAGAAATAAACCAATCATCAAAAAATAAATAGCTCAGTTACTTTAAACAAAATAAACACATGTCTTCCTGGAGACTATCAAAATCTATTATATTCCTTATTACTAGGCCATCAAAAAGAATGAAATCTTACTATTTGCAAAGATGTGGGTGGAACTATTATACTAAAAAAATAAGCCAGAGAAAGACAAATACCATCTGATTTCACTCATATGTGGAATTTAAGAGACAAAACAAATGAACATAGGGGACGGGGAAGAAAAATAAGATAAAAACGGAGTGGGAGGCAAACCATAAGAGACTCTTAAAAGAACAAATTGAGGGTTCCTGGAGGGGAGGTGGGTGAGGGGATGGGGTAATTGGATGATGGGCATTAAAGAGGGCACTGGATGTAATGAGCACTGGGTGTTCTATGCAACTGATGAGTCACTGAATTCCACCCCTGAAACTAATAGTACACTATATGTTAACTAAATTGAAAAAAATATCTATTACATTCTTAAAGCATACGGTACTTTTCTGAATTCCCTTCTCTGAATTCAGTGCTTTTGAAAGGTGAAATTAAGGTCTGCCAACAATATTCCACATGGAAATTCCTGTTACATTCACGACTTCAAAGGATCTACCCTTATGCAAGAAAATAGAAAAGTGAAGTTCAAAAGCTATGGATACATCATCAAAACTCTTTTTTCTCCCACTAAACAGTCTAGTAATCTGCAGATTACCTATAACTACTCTCTGGCCAAAATCTGAAGCTTTCTTTCAGTTATGTCCTTTTTCCCTTTGGCTATTTCACGTTAAAAATTAGAATGACTAGCAGAAAAACCATACCTAAGTAATTGTGAAGTAAAAATTGTTAAAAATTGTTAAAAGTTGTAAATTGTATTTACCCTAAAGATACAAATGTAGTGACCCGAAGGGGCACATGCACCCAAATGTTTATAGCAGCAATAGCCAAACTTGGAAAGAACCTAGATGTCCATCAACAGATGAATGGATAAAGAAGATGTAATATATATATACAATGGAATACTATGCAGCCCATCAAAAGAAATGAAATCTTGCCATTTGCGATGACGTGGATGGAACAAGAGGGTATTATGCTTAGCAAAATAAGTCAGTCAGAGAAAAACAATTATCATATGATCTCCCTGATATGAGGACGTGGAGATGCAATGTGGGGGGCTTGAGGGGTAGGAAAAGAATAAATGAAACAAGATGGGATCGGGGAGGGAGAAAAACCATATGAGACTCTTAATCTCACAAAACAAACTGAGGGTTGCCGGCGGGGTGGGTGTTAGGGAGAGGGTGGTGGGGTTATAGACATTGGGGGAGGTATGTGCTATGGTGAGTGCTGTGAAGTGTGTAAACCTGGTGATTCACAGACCTGTACCCCTGGGGCCAATAATACATTATATGTTAATTAAAAATAAAAATAAATTTAAAAATTTTAAAATTGAGATTTTGGAGGATTATTTATTTTCACAAATTTCTAATCCTAGTCCATAGCCACATTGCCTATTCCTGAAGTGACATTATTTCAATTCAAAAAAAGAATTCATTATTTAGTCTTTCACTTGAGGTCATGAAAATTATTTTAGGAGTTTTGGTAATGGTTCATGTTTTAGCAGAAAAAGTATGCAATGTACATGGCATATTCTTTGCCTACAAAATATTCCACTATTAGCAAAGCAGTTTTTGCTACTTCAATTGAAATGTAGATATCTAAAATTAAGAGACTCCTCCTGCAGTAAATAATTCCAAATACTCTTAAAACCTTTCATTTAAAAAGCCCTCACCATGAGAAATTTCTTCCTTAGATAAATATATTCAATATAACTTCCAGTTCTTATTTCTATGCATAAGTCAAATGCCTTTCCTTAAAAAAAAATGACATAAAATTATGTCATCTATGGGGCGCCTGGGTGGCTCAGTGGGTTAAGCCTCTACCTTCAGCTCAGGTCATGATCCCAGGGTCCTGGGATCGAGCCCCACACCGGGCTCTCTGCTCTGTGGGGAGCCTGCTTCTCCCTCTCTCTCTGCCTACTTGTGGTCTCTGTCAAATAAATAAATAAAATCTTTAAAAAAAATTATGTCATCTAATTATTGAACAAATAATTATTTTGTACATACTGTGTACTAAGAACCATTTGTGAACAAAACAGAAATGGTCCCTACCCTTTTAGAGCTTGCTCTTTAATAAAACATTGTTCAATTACTTCAAGATAATTTTTCTTAGAGCACAGTTGTCAGAATGTTAGCACACTTTTTAGACTCCTTTTAATGAATTTTAGTTTTTCAATATCCCTAGTAGAACAACTAAATAAACTGAAAGTATGATTAAATCTCTATTTTTAATCACATTATGGTACATAATTTTATTACTTATATGACACAATATGTTCTAAGATATGACTTTACATTGTATACTTTCATACTCACATATGCATACATTTAACACAGAATGCCCAATCAGTCCTTTCTTCCTCTGAGTGGTACTGATTCATCCAGAATAATGTCTCTGGAAAGACACACTCATGTACTCATTATGCCTACTAGAACTGAGAGCAAAATAAATCACTTTGCTTCTCTGAGTTTATGTTAGTATCGACAAAGTAAAACAATTTCTACTTTACCTACCTTACAGAGTTGTAAGGAGCCAATTAAAGTCAAAGAATAATTTTAATAATAAACTATAGTATAATAGTTTGCTAAGTATAACAGTTATATAGCTATTGTTGCTATTTTTATTCTTACTTCTTTAGGAGTTCCACCTACCCCTGACATTATTTAATATATTGCAATTGTACTTTCAAATTTTTTAAACAGGATTGAATAAAAAAAAATTGAAGTCCCCTAAGCTAACCAATGCAATTATTATCTGTGTGGCCTCCCATGTCTCACTTTACATTCCTATCAACATATAGAGATCATAAATATATTCACATGAATATGCATGTTTAACATAGAATGTTTTATTTTAATAAGATTATGTGGGAGAAGATTACATTAACTATTTTAAAAAACAAACCAAACTTTGGAAAGAACCAAGATGCCCTTCAACAGAAGAATGGATAAAGAAGATATGGTCCATATATACAATGGAGTATTATGCCTCCATCAGGAAGGATGAATACCCAAATTTTGTATCAACATGGAAGGACTGGAAGAGATTATGCTGAGTGAAATAAGTCAAGCAGAGAGAGTCAATTATCATATGGTTTCACTTACTTGTCGAGCATAAGGAATAACATGGAGGACACTGGGAGATGGAAAGGAGAAGTGAGTGGGGAAATTGGAGAGGGAGACAAAACATGAGAGACTGTGGACTTTGAGAAACAAACTGAGGGTTTTGGAGGGGAGGGGTGGGTATTAAGGAGGGCACATATTGCATGGAGCACTGGGTGTGGTGCATAAACAATGAATTTTGGAACACTGAAAAAAATGGAAAAAAAAAACATATCAACTGGCCTAAATGAAAACCTCCATAGTTCTTCTCTTCCTCATTTTTATTTATTATTAATTAGTATTAAGTAATAGCTGCTATCAAGTCAGATGTTACCCTAACCTGTATTTATGCCTTCAGCTTCTTGAACTCAAGTTCAATATTTATATAAATCCTAATATTTTCATTTGATTATTTTAGTCATCATTCATTTTGAAATCCTAGTTCCATCCTCAGATATTTCTGTTATCTTTCCAAGCTTTGTTCACCCATATTTTTAATGAGACTGCATTCCAAATCTTCAGCCAAGTCATTGATAGAACTCTAAAATAGAATGTCAGCTTTAAGTGAGCCTTTCACATGTTCAAAATCCCTTTATTCAGATTAATACTGCCTTACCAATTGTGGGGTAAGCCCTTATTCCCCTCTTCAAAAAATATTTTTTTAAATAAAACTACAAGTATGACGCAAGTCTGAATGACTGAACAATAATAGTAACTGGTGTGTACATATCCTATCCTGGGTTCCTCTTTAAGAGACATGTCTAAGAAATATTTGTCTAAATAAGTGCTCTCCTGATCAAAGAGTCATGATTTTTACGTGGCAAAGGTATTAGGCATGGTCACAGAACAAAGGGAGACTAAGAACACAGAGAATCAACTTTCTTTGAAAGAAGTTGCACATTAAGATTCCAGAGGAAGGGGACGCCTGGGTGGCTCAGTTGGTTAAGCGGCTGCCTTCGGCTCAGGTCATGATCCCAGCGTCCTGGGATCGAGTCCCACATCAGGCTCCTTGCTCGGCAGGGAGCCTGCTTCTCCCTCTGCCTCTGCCTGCCTCTCTGTCTGCCTGTGCTCGCTCTCTCTCTCTCTCTCTCTAACTAATAAATAAATAAAATCTTTAAAAAAAAATAAAAAAAAAAAAAAGATTCTAGAGGAAGAGTTGATGATTAGTGCAGGTCATAGCCCCCTGCACAGAAAACCAGTTTAGACAGGGACAAATTTGTTCCTAAAAGTACAGATAAGTCAAAAAGTTATGATGAACTTCCTGTGGTCAGAGGCCTGGGGTAGGCCTCCACTTTCAAGTTCAGTGAACTACTTCATCCTCAGTTCCTACAGAATTCAATGTCCTTACTAGCACTGATTGATGCTATATTAAAACTATCTGTATCTGTATGTCTCTGCAGAATACATAAATGAATTAGTACCCAAATAATTAAAGGAGAATATTTTTGTATAGAGACCAAAAAGAAAATATTCTGCATTTTCAGGACAAAATTATGTGGTAGAAACTCCTTTGGTTTTTGATTGAATAGCAATGGCAAGTACAGTTATGGTTTTCAGAAAATTTAGAGAGAACCTAAGTCCGTAGCTGGTCAGTTTGTGGTTGAAAGAGGAAGGACAATCAAGAGAATGTGAAACTTTAAGCTGAATAAATCTAAGTGACTATGAAAGTGCATATTTATGTCTATTTTTTATACTGTAAAAGATCATAAGCCCAGTAAAATGACTTATGAACTCTAATTTCATACAAGAATGAAAAACACTTACCTGGATATGATTCAGGAAGGGACACTGTAGAACAGGGAGAAGAAACATTTTCACTGTGGTGTCATGGGATTGCTATGAGTCTTCTCCTTCGCTATGACCTCAACTTCTTCATTCTACATTCCATTTCTGATTAAGTGGATATCCACCCAGGCAGCTGAGGGCATAGAGGAAATCATTCCATTCCCTCATGTGAGCAAATACGGTAATTTCAGCTTCAATAATCCTAAGAAGTTGCTAGTGTAGTCTACCATCAACTGGCTAAATAATGAGGATGATTTGAATTCAAGGCATACATATAATTACCAAAATAGAGAAGACTATTGCTAAACTCTTAGAATTTTTTATGATTTTATTTAATATGGCAAAATATGCACTATTTAAAGGAATTTGATAGAAAATATTGCTGTATTTTATATACTGCTCACATCTACACGTATCTATAAGATATAATACTCTGTCTCTTACTAATACAAAACTCTTGAGGCCCTGTTTGTTGACTTATACTATCTCCAGGTTCTTAGAATCCTAGTAAACAAAAATGTGTAACCTTATATCTAAACCTTAATGTTTGAAAGAACTAAAAATATGCTCCATTATTAAAGAGTTGTAAAATTGTAAGATCAAATGCAGAAATTGAATCCAAGAGAAATGTCAAACTGTTTTTTATGTTTCTTCCTCAGTAGACAATGCAAGATACACTCATCAAAGACATTAGGATATATATTTCTTCTTCCTCCCTTTTTTCTTTCCCTTCTTATTCCTCTGCCCTCTCCACTTGGGTGTCCCCCAGTCTCTACTCAGCCTCTGATTCAGGTTCTTGAAAATTATGTTACTTTCTGTTTTTCATTCCTTAAATTTACAATGTGGCATTGGCCTTCAAATTGAGCCTTTAGAAGAAAGGGATGAAGGAAGCATCCTTCCCAGGCACATCCTCCTGAAGAAACATTTATGGGACAAATAAAGCTGTCGACTGCCACACTGAACCACTTCTTATAACTGAATCCTTTTCCATTTTACTGATAGATAGAGAACTACCCTCTTTTCCTTTCCTTCCTAAAAGTTGCCATGTACTAGAACTTTACTCTGCTTCCAGTATTTTATTAATTTATTTATCCTTTTCAAAAATTAATTTCTGTTATCCCAGGAATCAAGCAGGGGAAGGGAGGGGTGGGAACAGAACCCCCCACAAATATTAGACTCACATAAAACTAATGACCATTATTTCTATGTCAATATGATTCATGAATTATTGATTTAATTCTTAATCACATTCCTCAGTGCAATGTAAAAATATGTATATTTTCCAGACAGAACAAAGAGATAGAATAAGTTATATAGCTGTGCTTTCAACTGACAATTAACTGATAAATAATGTCAATAAATCCAAGTCCAATTCTAACCAAAATAATGTATTTTCTCCCATTAGCAAATGAATGATAATTTCCCAATGATAATCAATTGTGACAAAGAGGGGAATCTTTTTTTCTCTGTCACAGTATTACAAGGCCATTTTATGCCCTATTTTATGGCCAGTTCTGTCCCAAACTATACCTACCTCTTGAAAGAGCCAGATGTTGGGGAAGAAGTCTACTTAGATGGGATCGTTTTAGGCTGACTAATCCACTGAGCATTATCCGTAGATTTTCATTTGATATTTGGTAAAAAATATTTTCCAAATATATTATCCCTACTTTCCTGCCCTCAGAATATATATCCAATAAGAAGTGTCCCATATTTTTTATTACATGTACCAAATTACCACACACTTAACAACTTAAAATAACACCCATTTATTATCTCACTGTTTCTGTAGGCCAAAGGTCTGAATTCTGCTCAGCTAGGTATTCTGCTCAAGATGTGACAAAAGGGAACAAACAAGTACCAGCCAGGACAATGGCCTGATCTGAGCCTTGGAATCCTCTTCCAAGCTCACCTGTACATTAGCAAAAGTCATCTGTTTTCAGCTGAAATAACCATGGTGACTTGCTTCTTCAAAGCCAATAGCAGACAGCATTTCTGACTTCAAGATTCTTTCTTAAAGGTCATCCAGAATAACCTCCCATCTGATTGAGTAAAAGCTAACTGATTAGAGGAATTATAATCACATCTGCAAAAATCCCTTCACTTTTGCCATATAATTTAATTAATTCACAGGAGAAGCATCATCATATTCACAGGTTCCATCCACCATCAAAGAGAAGGGATTGTACAGGGTATACCCTTTGGAGGGTAGGAATCTTAGAGAACATTCAAGAAATCTGTCTACTAAATGGAGAAAAGTTAAATTACTTTAATAATTCAGTAGCATAATTTTAGAATAATCATTTAGTTTTTAAGGATACCATACACAAATTCCTTGACTCATGATGGTTCGACTTACAGTTTTTTCACCTTTACAGTAATGCAAAAGTGATATGCACTCAGTAAAAACCATACTTCAGATTTTAAATTTTAATCTTTTCTTGGGCTAACAATGTGTAGCAGATACTGCATTACCATACCTATAGATACCACATCTTCTTTTTCCATTCTTCTGTTCATGGACATCTGGGCTCTTTCCATAGTTTGGCTATTGTGGGCATTGCTGCTCTGAACATTGGGGTACCATTCTGTGCCACACAAATGTTTGTTTTTCACCTTCAGTAGAGTATTAGAGAAATTACATGAGATAATCAACACTCTGTTATCAGATAGGCATTGGTTTAGGTGATTTTGCCCAACCTAGGCTAAAGTAAATGCTCTGAGCACATTTAAGAGAGGCTAGGCTAAGCTATGATGTTCACTAAGTTAGGCATTTAAATGCATTTTTTTATTTATGATATTTTCAACTTATGGTATGTTTATTGAGACATAACCTTGTGGTAAGGAAGATGTGTGTCTCCTTATTCTAAAGCTGTTATGAGTGACTTTTAATTTTACACCTATATATTCCATACTTTGAATTCAACAAAATAGCTCTTTTTCCTACTTTCCTCCATCACTCTCCCCAGTCAACCAAATCCTTGGTGTCACTTATTTTCTCTCACTATGATCTTGAGCTGCTGAGAGATCTCCTAAGAAGGCAGAAAACTGGTGTTTTCATGATCTGGCACCATGCCTCTACCTCATTAGTGAGTGCAGTTATGCATATTAAAGAAATAAGTCATTCTAGGGATGATTCTATGTCAGAAGTACCTTCATTTAAATGAAATCAGAACATTAATTTGGGATTCCTGGGAAAAAAAAGCTTTATTCCAATTAGATTTCTACTTCACACCAACCTGCAAATATAATTTGGCATTATTCCTTTTCTTCTTCTTTTAAGAAATGTCCTTTTCAGAACTGAATAAAATAAAACTGGGATGGCTGGCACTGAGGTTATACGGGCCAAGTCTTGTCCACTTTTTCTTTTACACATTGCCTTTGAATTATTATTCCTAAATCCTACTCCATAGCTCCACTGACTACAAGTATCAAATAGTCCACCTAATCTATCCCAGTCTTAACATCACATCTGGAAAATCTACAATGTGAACTTCCTGAGGGGTGAAACCACATTGCCCTGGTGCTTTTTTTTTTTTTCATATTCACAGATTCAATGCAACACAGAGAGTAAAGAGCTTGAAATACATTCAAGAAATAGAACTGAAGTATTCCACTCTTCAACCTGGCATTCAAGGTTGTCCATACATAAGCTCACACATAAATTCCACATATCAATGAGATCATAGGATAATTGTCTTTCTCTGATTGACTTATTTAGCTTAGCATAATACCTTCTAGTTCCATCCATGTTGTTGCAAATGGCAAGAATTCATTTTGGGGGGGTTTTTTTGGTGGCTGATTAGTATTCCATTGTGTATATATGTATATATGTATGTATATATACATACATATATGTATGTGTATGTATGTATATATATACATACATACACATCTTCTTTACCCATTCAACTGTCCCTGGACACCTGGGCTCTTTCCATAGTTTGGTTATTGTGGACATTGTTGCTATAAACATTGGGGTACAGATGCCCCTTCAGATCACTACATTGGTATCTTTGGGGTAAATACCCTGTAGTGCAGTTCCTGGGTCATAGGGTAGCTCTATTTTAAACTTTTTGAGGAACCTCCATACTGTTTCCAGAGTGGCTTCACCAGCTTATATTCCTACCAACAGTGTAGGAGGGTTCCCCTTTTTCTGCATACTCACCAACATCTGTCATTTCCTGACTTATTAATTTTAACCATTCTGACTGGTGTGTGGTGGTATCTCATTATGATTTTGATTTTGACTTCCCTGATGCTAAGAGATGTGGGGCAATTTTTCATGGGTCTGTTGGCCATTTGGATGTCTTCTTTGGAGAAATGTCATTCATGTCTTTTGCTCATTTCTTGATTGATTATTTGTACTTTGGGTGTTGAGTTTGATAAATTCTTTATAGATTTTGGATACTAGCCCTTTATCTGGTATGTCATTTGAAAATATCTTCTCCCACTCAGTCAGTTATCTTTTGGTTCTGCCAACTGTTTCTTTTTTTTTTCCCAACTGTTTCTTATGCTGTGTAAAAGCTTTTTATCTTGAAGTCCCAATAGTTCATTTTTGCCTTTGTTTCCCATATTATCTCACTGATATTTGGAATTTAGGAAATAAAACACAGGATCATAGGGGAAGAGAGGAAAAAATAAAACAAGATGAAACCAGAGAGGAAGAGGAACCATAAGAGTCTTAATTGTAGGAAACAAACTGAGGGTTGCTGGGGGGGAAGGAGGTGGAAAGATGTGATAACTGAGTGATGGACATTAAGGAGGGCATGTGATATAATGAGCACTGGGTATTATATAAAACTGATGAATCACAGACCTGTACCTCTGAAACCAGTAATACATTTTATGTCAATTTAAAAAAAAAAGCTCACACATATTTTCCAAAACTTTTTAGCTCCTATTCTTCTTCAATTCCTCTTTACTTCACTATGCCCTTTTTCCCTACAGGGTGTCACTCTGTGTTTGCCTTATACCATTCCTATAGGATCCTCCTCAATGCAGTGTTACTTGATCTGTGTAATCTTTGGTGGTTCAACTTACTCCCCGCTCTGTCAATTGAGAACAACACTCCCACCATTCAATATTCATATTACTCCTATACCTCAGTTATGCTCCTTTTATATTCTACAGGCTTTTGCAGTTACTTATATTGACATTTTAATTCTACAACAGATTTTAAGGTTCTTGGGAGAGATATTTTTTATCTCCCACAAAATTTGACACCCACAGCAGACACTAAGCAAATAAATAATTCTTTAAAGAATCAAAAAATTCTTATAAGCATTATAAAAATTATAATGCTTAAAAATTAATTGATAATTTTCTATGTTGATACTTTTCTGTAACTTTAGATAATCACTAAGAAAAATAAGCAATGACTGTTATTTCTCTCTTATTACCAAAACACTTCCAGAGTGAATATTTGATAACCAATAAAGTTTTGAATTTAATCAACGTACTTTTTTTTATTTCTTCATATGGTTATCCTAATATTCCATCTAATAGCATAATATATAAATTATTAGGGAAAAATATTCTTAGAACTGAAATATCTTAAAGTGTCATTTTCACTTGAATATGACATACCATATATTCGGCATCCATTCTTATGATGTATTATCCAACTAAACTTTAAAATAATAAGCCTATTATAAACATGCCTTCATTATTTTATTTTAATTGAAATATAATTGACATATAGTATATTAGTTTCAGGTGTACAACATCATGGTTCAACATTTGTATATACTATGAAATGATTACCAGAGTATGTATAGCTATCATCTATCACTGTGCAAAGTTAACACTTGCTTTACATGCTTTGGTGCTCCTGTGTTAGGTGCATATATATTTATAAATGTTTTTATCTTCTTGCTGGATTGGCCCTTTTATCATTATAGAGTATCACTCACTGCATTCTTTGTTTTAAAGACTACTTTGTAGTATAGCTATACCAGTTCTCTTTTTTCCATTTGTATGGAATACTTTTTTTTACAATCCTTCATTTTCAAACTGCATCTTTACAGCTAAAGTGAATCTCTTGTAGGCAGTATACACATGTATCTTGCTTGGTTTTTTTTGTATCTTGCTTTTAATCCATTCTGCCGCTCTGCCTTTCACTTAGGGACTTTAGTCCATTTACATTTAAAGTAATTATACATAGATATACATACTTATTTTTTTTAAGATTTTTATTTATTTATTTGACAGACAGAGATCACAAGTAGGCAGAGAGGCAGGCAGAGAGAGAGAGAGAGGGAGGAAGGGAAACAGGCTCCTTGCTGAGCAGAGAGCCCGACGTGGGGCTCAATCCCAGGACCCTGGGATCATGACCTGAACCGAAGGCAGAGGCTTTAACCCACTGAGCCACCCAGGCACCCCTAGATATACATACTTATTATTTGGCTCATTTTTCCTGGTTGTTTTTGTGGTTCCTCTGTGTCCCCTTATTCTTCAATTGCTCTTTTCCCTTATGGTTTGATGACTTTCTGTAGTGTTATAATTAGGTTCCTATTTCATTTATTTTGTGTCTTTATTACAAGTTTTTCCTTTGTGACTATCATGAAGTTCACATGTAACAACTAAATATATAACAATCTATTTTAAGTTGATAGCAAATTTGAATACATTCCAAAATCTACATTTTTACTTCCCTTCCATGTTTCTGATGCCACACTTTACATCTTTTTATTTTATGTATCCCTTAACTAATTACTGTAGTCTTAATTAATTTTAGCACTTTTGTCTTTTAATCCTCACAGTAGGTTTGTAAGTGATTAATCCACTGCTTTGTTTATATATTTATCTTTTTCAAAGAGATTCTTACTTTTGTATATTCTCTTGGTATTATTAAGTAGGGCCATTTATTTTCAGCTTAAAGAAGTCCCTTTCACATTTCTTGCAAGGTTTAGTAGTGATAAATTCCTTTAGCTTCTGCTCATCTAGAAAATTCTTTATCTATTAATTTTGTATGATAGCCTTGCCAGGTAGAGTATTCTTGGTTGGAATTTTCTTTTTTCCTCTCAACACTTTGAATATCCCATGCCTCTTTCTTCTGATCTGCAAAGATTCTACTCAGAAATATTCTGATAGCCTTATGGGATTTCCCCTGTATGTAACAATTTGTTTTTCTCTTGTTGCTTTTAAGATTCACTCTTTAGGTTTATTTTTGACATTTTAATTGTAATATGTTTTGATGTGGATCACTTTGGGCTCATCTTACTTGAACTCTCTGGGCTTCCTGGACCTGGATGTCTGTTTTCTTCCCTAGGTTAGGGAAGTTTGCAGCCATTATTTCTTTAAATAAGTTTTCTACTCCTGTCTCTTTCTCTTCTTCTGGGACCCTATAATGTGAATATTATACCACTTTGTCCTACAGATCCCTTAAGTTACCTTCATTTTTTAATTCTTTTTTTTTTTTTTCTTTTTCCTGCTGCTATTCTGTCTGGGTGAGTTCCATTGCTTTGTCTTCCAACTTGCTGAGATGCTCTTCAGCATAATCTTACCTGCTGTTGAACCACTGTAGTGTATTTTTCAGTTCAGTTATTGTATTCTTCAGCTGTAACTTCCGTTTGGTACTTTTTTATATTTTCTATCTCTGTTAAAGTTCTACTGTGTTCATCAATTCTTTTCCTGAGTTTGATGAGCATCTTTATGACCATTATCTTGAATTTTCCATTAGACAGATTACTCATCTCTATATTGTTAATATCTTTTTCTGAGGTTTTGTTTTGTTCTTTTGTTTGAAATATGTTTCTTTGTTTCCTCATTTTGCTTGGCTCTCTGTGTTTGTTTCTATGTATTAGGGAAAGGAACCACCTCTCTCGGTCTTGAAAGAGTGGTCTTCTATAGATGTTAATAATCCTCATTCAACCTTGTCCTTTCTCTTGGTTTTCTCTCAAACCTTAGTGAAAGTCTAAATACCTTGATTTAGTCTTGATATGCCCCCATTGGTGAATGTATGCTAAGACCTGTCAGTTTTCCAAATGGAAAAATCTTATTTAGCAGCTAGTTTTAGGCTGATTGGAAGCCAGATCCAGAGGCATCAGCTTTTAAAGTATGAAAATATATATAGTCATGTGGGGCCAGAGGCCCTGAAGGACTTCAGAATAGATCTTGAGGTGTCCCCTGGATGACAGTCACAAAAATTGGGGGTCCTTCTGGGGAGGTCTCATCAAGCTATTGTGATGACAAGGGGGTACACAGGATGGTGTCTCCTTGTTTACATTCTCCAGGAGCACCTCCATGCACTCTAGATGTGTGGGAAACCTGAAGCTTGCCCCTCAAACTAAATCTTCAGGCTAAGTAAATAGGTCTTTTTTCCAAGAATACTAGGGTTATTTTTCAGTCTGCTGTTTATGCAGTGCCCTGGGGGTGATGGCCCGAAAAATGTGACTTCCCAATTCTTAAATTTCTGTGGAGCTAAGGCATGCCAGCTCCCTTGGCCACCAGGGCCAGATGCCTAATCAAGGGGTGTCCCCTGTGTAAACTATATATGCCTGCTAGTTTTTGCTGAAGAACATAAGGGGCAAGACATACTCACTGGCTTCAGAAAGGCAGCAGGAAAATGTCATGACTGTGTGCACTCTCCAGTTTCAGGAATATAGCAAGAAAGTGCCTTGTCTGTGTGCATGTGCTGGCTTTAGGCCGGGAGCAGAATATTGTGACTAGTTATGCTTGCCAGCCCCAGCCACGGAGTAGGGGAGTGTAGCAAAACCTGTGCTCTCCAGCTTCAACAAGGCAATGGGATTGCCATGATAACTCACCCCACTTGTTTGAGAAAGGTGGCAGGAAGGTGCCACAACTAAGCTCATCCACTTGTGCTAGCAGGGTGTATAGATAGTGCAAAACTGGTATTTGCCAGCACCTCCATCTCTAGGAGGAGTTTCATCTGACCCCCTGCCCCTCCAGAAGATGCTTCTAAATTAGAAAATGAATTTTCTTTTCATATAACCTAGACACTTCTCAAAGTGCTATTTTTCCCTGGATCTCATGGTGAGGGAAACCACATGCAAGCCCTTTAAAGGCAGAATCTCTGTTTCCTCTAGCATTTTAGGTCCCTTGGACATTAGCTTCATTGATTTTCTAAGCCAGACATTTGGGGGGCTTGTCTCTCCAATGCAGATTCCAAGGGTTAGGGTGCTAGATGTGGGACACCAATCCCTCACTCCTCCAACAGAACTGTCAGACTGGTAAGTTCCCTCCCTACTATGTGCTGCTTCACCAAGAGATGGGATTTGAGCAATATCATGTCTCTGACTCTCCTACCCTCTCCATGTGGTCTTTTTATCCTTTGCTGTGAAGAAGCAGTTCATCTAGTTTTCAGATCTTTTTCAGAAGCAAATTATCCATTTTTAGCTGTAGATCTGATGTGTTCATGGGATGAGGTGAGTTCAGAATTTTCTTATACTGCCATCTGGCAGAAGTCTCCCCAGTGCCTTTGTTACTGATAATACTAAGTGCCAAAGAAATCCCAAATGGCCTAAATTCTATAAATTATAATTTTTGGTTAGAATTAAAATGTTCATTTTAAAAGGAAATATTTCACAAAATTTAATTAATTCAGTTATAAGTATATATGATGAGGGGAAGGGGAAGATGAAGTAGAACATTAACAGAAGCTTCTTCTATTCAGACCACTGATGATGACTTTCCTTGTTTTGACCTTCCTATGGCAGATATTTAAATTTTGTTTGCTTTCTTTATAGGGAACGCTTAAACATTTAGCTTATCTAAGGCGCAATGACCTGAATAATAGAAGCAGAGAAAACTGCTAATTTAGAGATTTTAAATGGGTAAACCTTGTAAATGGATTATGGAAATTTAAACATAACAAATCAGCTTTAATCATGTAGTTAATGAACTTCCACAATTTAACTGTGAACTTTCAAATGTTGGGTTATGTTTATAGTCAAAGTCAAGTATGCATAAGCCAAGGGTACATAAGAAACAATTTAAAGGTCTTTATAACTTTTAGAGACTTCTGATGCTTTCTCTGAGTTTATAATATTTTCTGCATACCAATCTAGTAACCAAGTTAATCTTAAACTATTTCATTTAAATTTTAATTAGAATTGGCATCCTCCTCCCCCTAAAACGTATACACTATATGTTAACTAACTTGGATTTAAATAAAATCTTGAGAGAAAAAAAATAAGAACTTGACATCCTACTACAGACTGAGTTTATTAGAGGCAGATATTTGTTCTGATATTCATTTCTCTTTCTACTCTTATGAGTTACATATAGAATAGTCAATAAATGTCCAGTGAATCAAACTCTGTAGTGCTTCAGAACCAAACTACTATTTTTCAACATGATTACTACAGAGAACATATGGAGCATGAACCCTGGCCTAAAAATTCTCATCATCTCTCTCATCATTACCTGTGAAAGCATTTCATCATAGTTTGAATCCTTTATGTTAGAGGTTGGCCGAGGCCTGGAGTAAAGAATGAAAATGTGACAAATGGCCACTTATTGGTCATTAACTATCATGATTAGAGCAGTCTGCCTCTCAGAGTGAGGGTCAGCATTAAGAAATGAAACCATCCTTTAGAATATCCTCTTGATAGAAATGAAGCTGTTCATTATCTGATCATTAGGGTCCATGCCAAATAAAAAACATCTCTCACACAACCGAAGTCCTAATTGTTCATTGAGTTATTGGCTTAAATGGGAAGCAATGAAAAAAAAAAAAAAGCAAATAACTAAGCAACTGTACAATCTTCAGACCCTTATCTAAGTGCAGGATGATGTTTAATGCTAACAAAATAGCTCAGGGCAAATATCTACCGAGAGCAACTCTGAGAGATTATATGTGGCACCCAGCCACATATGGAACTACAGTTATTGGTTTAGCTTAAAATTGTAGTAATTGCTATCTTGCCTCACTACTGAAGTAACAAGTCTCAAAAAACTAAATTAAAACACTTGAAAAACAGTTTTTTAAAGTTACACAGATATAAACTAAAGAATTATCATGCTTAGGAATGATAAATAGGTAAAGGAAAAGAAGATAACAAATAAAGTTAAAGAGACCCACACAATAGTGTATGTAGAAATAGCATAGAAATGGACAAAGACAGTGGCAATAGTGACAAACATCTTGATGCTAGCAGCAATATAAGGCAATATTGTTTATTGGGTATTTGAGAATCCTCAGTTCTCATCAAATATTTACAAAATAATTTTATAGTGCTTGGAAATATCAGCTAAGTCAAATGAGCCTCACTTCTCACATTAATAAGTGATTGATACCTACCTTAACTTATTGGGTTATTGGAAGGAATTATGAAGCTGCTTTAGAAATTTTGAAGTATTCTGGGATACATAAAGGCTAGAAGGAAATATGGCTGACCTGGCTCCTCTCCTTGGCTCAAAGCCTTCAACTATTGTCAAGGAGATAAGATATATCCATTAGGAAGAATACTATTGAAAAAAGTGTTGAATTCTTTAGATTTGGGCTTTACTTGTTTGGGTTGTATACATAAGGAGCTAAACTAATTTGATCTCATGATTACCTTTAGTTTCGAGGGTGCCCTTTTAAAGCATCTTTTTTCCTCTTTCTTCTGTTGAGCTATCCTCCTCCTTATCTTTTGATCTACAGAGCTAAAATGATCTCAGCAGGGCAGGAAAGAGAAAAAAGGAAGGCAAAGGCTTAGGGTTTTCTTAAGAGTTTCCAATGATGGTGAATAGGAACCTTAGACTCCTTCTAAGCTATTATCTAGTACTGTTCACAGTGGTAGAAATGAGAGTACTGTTCACAGCGGTAGAAATGAGGTCATAAATTCAGAGTTAAATGTTTATGGGTCCAGAAATTTAAAAATGTGTATTCGGTTCTTAGATATCTCCAAAATCTGAGGGTAGGGAAAGAGGAATATGATGGTAATGATATCTTAGTGCTGCTATCTAGTTTTTCTAACAAATCTTAGGACATGTGACCTATCCCACATTTAACAATCCCAGGGCAATGAGAGTGTTCCATTAAAAACAAAGAACGGATGTTGGAACCAGATCACACAGGCAGAGCAGGAGGAAATCTTCTTTCAAAAGGGAGAAGGAAAATCAAAGAGATGGTTAAATTGAAAAATGTTCTAGAATTAGTTGACAAAAACAGTGCTGTTGGACAGTTTAGAAGCAGCACATGAATCAGAAATTGAAAGGCAAAAGTAAGGATTTCAACTATTGAAAAAGAGAAGAAAGTTGCTCAAAGTCTACAACAAATGAGAGAACAGGCATACCTTAGTGACTTAAAGAAAAGAGAAAGAGATTAAGAGGCTCCAGGACATGGAGCCAAGACAGATTTCATGGGCACCAACTCATTTAGGCACAAAAGACCCCCACATGGTTTAATGCTTTGTCAGCATATTGAAATTTTTAATATTTAAACAAGAAATTCTGCATTTTCATTTTGCAATGTGTCCACAAATTATGCAGTCAATCATCCTAAGAGTCTTTGAAAGTATTCTTCTTCCCCACATGTAAAACCCCTTTTAAGATTCTCTTTGCTGTGTTATAAGAATCAACTCACTATAGGCAGACTCTAGAGTGAATCAATTCCCTAAAGCTGGCATACTCTTAATGAAGAGGACATACAGGAACTGGCAGTAAGTATAGGGATAGAGGATAGAAAAATAATACCAAGAAGAAAAATTGTTGTAAAGTATCTTGATATTTTAAAGAAAAATTCCCCTTATCAACTATCAACAAGCTTATTTTCACAAACAGCCAGCAACACAGTAAATAGATAAGAGAACTTCCCAAATACCTTTTTAACTGAAACAAAAGACTTTCCAGACACAGTAAGTATGCCACATTTGCACTGACTAAGCATTTAAGTAGCTTTTATTTTATCAATAAAATAATGTAAAAGCTATGAGAAGGTACAATTTGTTATGATTTATAAACTATTTGTCAGGGAATAAAGTCTTATGGATTTGTGTTTACTCCCCTTTTTTTACTATTTATAGCAATTGCAAAAAACTAAATGATTATGAAAAGAAAACTTATCTCTATTTTAAGATGGCAGACTAGATCATATGATTTACAGAAAACTCTGCCTGTCTTGTCCAGCAATATAACACAAATACATCTTCTTACAAATAGCCTAAGTAGATTTTTTTTTCCTATCTACCTGCATTTCTCCATTGATCAACAATTTTGCCTTTGATGGCATAAAGAGTAAGTCATTTTCTATCACAGTAAGATGTCAGAGTCAAACTGCTCATTTCTTTTAAAATGAATGACCAAAAATGTTAAGTCCATCCAAACTGAGTTATTTCAGGGACCTACCTAATTGCATAATTTAAATAACCTACAAAAATTTCAGCATAGTCATAAAAATACCAATCCAGTGAAGAGCCCAAATTTCAATGTGGTTTGTTAAAAGCTCAATGACCTTTGTTGGACTACTCTGCAGGCTTCAAGAAGAAGATCTCATGTAGGTTGGTGTCACGGCCATGCTTCTAGTAGAGTATGACCTTCAATCAAGGGGGCAGCAAAATATCAGTGATGAAACATGCATGGAAAAGGACCTACTGACTTGCAAGAATTTTCCTGGACATTATCTAACCTCACATGTCAGAGCAAAAGAGCAAATGCTGAATGAAATTTTAATAAGTGAAGAGAAATAGCTAGCAGTTTATTTTCTGATAAGAAAGAAGAAGAAGAGAAAATAGTTGGCTTTCTGATTTATTTGTATTTCTAAAACCTAAATAAAGACAAATAAACAAGACACATTTTCCCAGGCCCTAGGAATGCAATAAGGATGGCTACAAAGAGAAATCTCAATTTGGATGTTCCTTGAACATTCTTGAAAATAAAATATATTGACTTTAAGATGGTTATTAAGGAGGGCATGGATTTCATGTATCACTGGATGATATATATAAACCATGAATCATGGAACACTATATCAAAAACTAATGATGTACAGTATGGTGACTAACATAACACAATAAAAAAAGAAAAAAGAAGATAGTTTCTAGATAGATAGTTTCTCTCTCACTCACTATATATATACATGTCATTCTTCTGATTGCTAATGGGAACCACTGGGATCAAAAGAAAAAAATATACTGTATACCTGATATGGTGAGCTTTCAACAACTTTTACTGAAGTATAGTTGACATGCAATATTACATTAGTTTCAGTGTGCAACATGGTGATTCAACATTTATATATATTACAAGATGATCACCATAGTAATATATAAATTACAAGATGATCACCACATCTAATCACCATCTATCACCATACAAACTAAAATATTATTGACTATATCCCCTATGTTTTACCCACATCCCTGTGACTTACTTATTCTATAACCAGAAATTTGAATCTTTTATTTAATTTTTTTAATTTTTATTTAAACATATAATGTAACCCCACCACCCTCTTCCAGCACCCCTCCCCCCACACCCCTCAGTTTGTTTTATGACATTAAGAGTCTCTTTTGGTTTGTCTCCCTCACGATCCCATCTTGTTTCATTTTTTTCTTTTCCTACACCCTTAACCCCCAACCCTATTGCATCTCCACTTCCTCATATCAGGGAGATCATATAGTAACCCATCTCCCTACTTCTCCCCAACAACCACTAGATTATTCTCTGAATCTACAAGTCTGCTTCTGTTGTGTTTCATTTGTTCATTTGCTTTGTTTTTTAGATTCCACATAAAAGTTAAATCATACAATATTTGTCTATATTTGTCTGACTTATTTCACTTAGAATAACACCATCTAGATCCATTCATATTGTTGCAAATGGCAAGCTTCCATTCATTTTTATGGCTAATATTCCATTGTATACATATACCATATCTTCTCTATCCATTCATCCATGGACAAACACTAGCATTGCTTCCATATCTTGGCTATTGTAAATAATGTTGCAGTGACCATAAGGGAGCATATACCTTTCTGAATTAGTATTTTTATTTTCTCTGGATAAGTACCCAGAAGTGGAATTGGTAGATTCTTTGGAAGTTTTGTTTTTAATTTTTTCAGGAATGTCTAAACTGTTTTCTCTAGTGGTTGAACCATGCAAATTGTACATGAGGGTAACCTTTTCTCCAACACTTTCTCTTACCTGTTTTCCTCTCCAACACTTGTTTTTTCTTAACTTTTGGTAATAGTAATTCTGATAGGTGTACAGTGATATCTCATTGTGGTTTTGATTTCTATTTTCCTGATGATTACTAATGTTGAGTATCTTCTTTTGTGTTTGTTGGCCATCTGTATGTCTCCTTTGGAAAAAATGTCTACTCAGGACCTCTGCCCATTTTTTAATCAGATTTTCTTTGGTGTTGAGTTGTATGAGCTTTTTATATATTTTAGACATATCATTATTGGATATATCATTAATTTAATATATGATGTAATAACCTTCAGGTTTTCACCCGAAGTAGAGCTTCAAATTCTGTATTATAAAAAAATTAAGATTCTCAGAAAATCTCACATGCCATTTCTGTTCTTCCCATGACAATGTGACAACATATAAACACATGGAAGCCTATGAATAACAGAAGTGTTGTGCCTGGGGCAAAAACAGAAGAGTTCATACATTTGTGGAGCAAGCTCAGTGATGGGTCCAGACAGGACTATTGCTGGTACCGTCTGCTCCTTGGGAAACAAATACATTAAAAAAGAGGCACTATTTGAAAATGTCTTCTAGTGTTTCACCATTATAATGCTTCCTTTCATAACACATTAACAACCATAAGCTCAACATGTCCACATGTAGAGTGGGTTGAACAAGTGCCACTTTCGGAGGGCATGCCTCAGAAAACAAATTTTTCTTTCAGTTTCTCTGATATCTGTATTTCTGCCTCAGTTTTGTAAGGTCCATAGTGTCATTAGAACAATGAATGTAAATCAAATAACATTCCAAAACATCCTTTAAGCAAGTTCCCGATAATGTGACAAGACTCATCCCAAAGCATGAGCTAATACAAGTATTTTTGTTTTTAATTTTTGCAAATGGCAAGCTTCCATTCATTTTTATGGCTAATATTCCATTGTATACATATACCATATCTTCTCTATCCATTCATCCATGGACAAACACTAGCATTTGCAAGTCAATAAGTCACAATGGGGTTTTGAAATAAACAGGACTTACAAGACCAACAATGATGCTGGTAAAGAAAAAGTGCAGAGTTTATTATGTAACAAGGTGATTTAAAATGGTGTTAAAAGATTTAAGCATAAAATTTACCCATGGAAACACTTGACTTCATAGAATTTGGCTTTGAGTTTAATTAGCCCATATAGATGAGAAACTTACGGAGTATCTAATTTAGATCATGATCTACCTAAAACATAGGAAAAACTTGATTCTACCTTAGTTTGTTCCAGAACTCTACAGTCAATCTCTCTCCTCTTATTTGTATAGCAACTAACAGAAGCCCAGGAGTTACTATTGACAAAAGGTCATAATAAGACTTAACTTATGCTAGATGACAAAATCTTAACATATCAAATCCCCTGGTAGTGCTGAAATGTGAGATCTTCTCCCTTTCTCAAATTATCACCATAGCCAACTAATTATTCATAGGACTCCTAAGACATGTCAGCATGGAAAGCATTTTATGAACACAAGCAGTGCTCAAGTGAAGAAGAACTAAAGTATTCCATGACTCACAGTTGCTTGACAGGATTTAAACAAAAAGGAATTATTTCATTTAGAGACAAGGAAAAAGTCATGCAAGAATATGTGAAAGAATAGGTAGAAGTAACAGATGTTGCATTTCTTGATTACATCAACCCTATCCTCCTTCATTTGCATTTTTTATATTCACTTTCTAATGCCTGGAATATAAGTATCTTTTTTTATTTTTATATAAACATATAATGTAACCCCACCACCCTCTCCCAACACCCCTCCCCCCCAACACCCCTCAGTTTGTTTTATGACATTAAGATTCTCTTTTGGTTTGTCTCCCTCCCGATCCCATCTTGTATAAGTATTTTTTTAAAAAAGAGTCTGTGTGTCTAATTCACTTAAATATTCTTGATACTCTATTAATTAGGTTGATTTTTCACAATGTAGGTATAATAATTATTCATAGCCACTATTTATTGATCTCCTATTTTCTAGGTAAAGAAAGATCATAGTGAACAAAATATACATTGTCTACTCCCAAGTACTTACAGTTTAGGTGCAAAGACAATTCAGTGTGTATCTGTGTTGATATTATATTTTTGTGAACATAATTCACATCTTGAAATAAAACAGACATTGTTTACCCCACCATCTGACTTGGAAATAAAATGAATATTTGCTTTTTTTAATGTTAAAAAAGTATAAAAATAACTTTAACTGAAACAAGTAAATAAGCATGTATGTCATTAGACATAAACATCCAGAAGAATGAATTTGAGAAGTCATAAAGAAAACTCCATTAGGAAGGGTTGGGCTGGGAATAAAGAGACATTCAAACAATTCCCACAGAGTGAGTCACATTTGTCAAGAAGTTTATGTTCAGTGTTCTTGTGGTCATGACAGATTTTTGAAGGTTTCTTCCAATGTTTATGTCAACCAATGCTAGCCAACAAATATACCTTTCATTTCTATAGAACCATGAATTCAAGTAAAGAGTTATTACCAAGAACAATTGCCAAAGAAAAAATATCTTCTATAAAAACAATTTTTAAAAATGTAATTAGCTCAGCTCTTCTTTCTCAAGGTTCTTTCCCTTAAAATAGTTCTTAAATGAATGGTATTACTTTAATATTATAAGAAGTATAACTTTTCCCTGCCATCTTCTGTGTTATAAAATTATATTCTGAAAAATATTACATGAACTTTATAAAACATTGCATTTAAAAATTATTTCTGGCATACATATTTGACACTGTGGCCTCAGAAGTGTAAAATCTTCTATTCATTATGTACTATCCACAAGAGGTAGCTTGACTTTTAAAAATGTGACTATAAAAGAAGCAATTTTAGGGACGCCTGGGTGGCTTAGTTGGTTAAGCAGCTGCCTTCGGCTCAGGTCATGATCCCAGCGTCCTGGGATCGAGTCCCACATCGGGCTCCTTGCTTGGCAGGGAGCTTGCTTCTCCCTCTGCCTCTGCCTGCCACTCTGTCTGCCTGTGCTCGCTTGCTCTCTCTGTCTCTCTCTCTAACAAATAAATAATAAAATCTTTTTTAAAAAAGCAATTTTAATTATAAGAATTTTGAAAAATTCAGATCAACAAGCTGTGGCAAACACGGACTCTTTGGGAGCCTACCCATTCCTGAGAAAGAAGAAATACTTATGAGCCAGGGAGTCAATGCCAACTTATTTCTGTTAAAATAATTTTATCACATAACAGCTACATGTTTAAAAATATTTAATAGCTGTATGATATTCCATTATACAACTATAACATAATGTAATCAACTTCATAATATTAAATATTCATTTTATAATTTTTACTATTATAAAAATGCTATGATGCATATACCTTTATACATTAATACCTATACATTATCTCCAACACTTTCTTTGAAAGTGCAATAGCTTAATAAATTGGCTATTTTAGGAGTTGTAATGTATTATTTCCTCTAAAAATATATCCATATTCATCCCCCCAACAAAAATAACATGGCCAACTAAACCACTTTCACAATGGATGTCATATTTTAAATATGTTCCAGTAAGTCAGACAAAAGTAGTATGTATTGTATAATTTGCATTTATTTCATGAATATTAAGGATAAGCTTTTTTCCTAGTTAGCCATTCAATGATTGCAGACTGTTGGCCAGAAAGAGTGGGCTAATCAAAAGACATGACCACTAATGGAAAAAGTTTTAGAAAAGCAACCTCTGCGAATACAAAGAAGCATGTTGAAGGTTTAGGGTGAAAGAGGATATTCTGTATCTTGATTGTGGTAGTGATCATACAGCATTTGTCACAACTTGTGAAATGTACAGTTAAAAAGGGTGAATCTGGGGCGCCTGGGTGGCTCAGTGGGTTAAAGCCACTGCCTTCTGCTCAGGTCATGATCCCAGGGTTGTGGGATCAAGCCCCACATCGGGCTCTCTGCTCTACGGACAGCCTGCTTCCTCCTCTCTCTCTCTGCCTCTCTACCTACTTGTGATCTCTGTCTATCAAATAAATAAATAAAATCTTTAAAAAAAAAAAGGGTGAATCTTACTATACATAAATTATAAATCAATAAACTTGACTTTAAAAAAAGACCAAGAATATTCATACTATGCACACTGGTAACCCCAAAAATGAAAAATAAAATAGTGTACCAAAAGTTTAAATGCATAAATCAAAAAAATTATTTCAAAATGAAAGAACATTTGAATATACACATTGAAATGGCACATTGTAACCCAGGAAAAACTGACACAGAACAATAAAAATCCTTATTTTACTGAAATGACTAAGCTTTAAGATAAAACAAATGAAACTTAGGTAAAAATTAAGTCACTCACGTGGCAGGAAAATTAGGCTATTAAATAAAAAAGAACAAAAACCAATGATTTCAAAGCAGTTAATTCAGGTAGCTAATGTGTAGCTAACTTATTCAATAAATATTTTTCCATATGTCATTTTGAGGCAGGACACTGATATGAGGCTAATATTTCGCATATAAAATGGACATTCTTGTTTGTTACAGCTAAAGAGCAAATACTTCATTTGATAACTCTTGGTAAAGAGAACTTTAAAATATATAGAAATAAGACTTTTCATGGCTGCAATAGGAACATTACATGTAATCTTTTTAAATCTTTTTTTTCAGAACATATAAATTTGTTAGAAGGAGAGCTGATAGTAAGAATGGCAGATCTGGCAGGAGGACATTTTTAAGATGGTTAAATGAGGACTAAGGATTTAAACCTGAAAGGTTCCAACAAAATGAAAGGAACTTAATACATACTTTATATAGGGGCCTTTTACCAGCATAAGCATAATTCAAGTGGACAAAGTTGTGATAAACTAGAAAATTAAGAAGTTGGGGAACATAGAATACTAATGCTAGTCAGGTTGGTAAGTCTAGAAAAGCCTCAGTGACATCCACATAGGTCTCACACCAATACCTGGGCTTCTGGCTGAGGTTCTGCCTACCAGAAGAAGCTTCCCTCTAGAGGCATGGGTCTTTATCTTGCGAAAGACCAGTAACTCATTCCTTAATAGGAAGCCACATTCTTGTCCCTCAGGTAAATAAGCTTCCTTGATTCTCAGAAGATTTCAAACTCCAGTAGATTTTGCCAATGACTAATCTGATTAACTGATAATAATTAATGAAGCTTATTTAAAATATATAAAGAACTTTACAAATCAATACCCCAAAAAACAAATAATCCAATTAAAAATAGGCAGACACATCAAAAGACACTTCTCCAAAGAAAACATCCACATGACCAATGGACACATGAAAAGATGTTCAACATCACTCATCATCAGGGGAATGCAAATCAAAACTACAAGAGATACCACCTCACACCTGTCAGAATGACTAAAATCAAAATATAAGAAACAATAAGTATTGGCAGGATGTGAAGAAAAAGGAACACTTGTGCACTGCTTGTGGCAATGCAAACTGGTGGAGCCACTGTGGAAAACAGTATGGAGATTCCTTAGAAAGTTCAAAAACAGAGCTACCCTATGATCTAGAAATCACACTACTGGAATAGTGTGATTACAAAATAATACAAAAACACTAATTCAAAGAGATATATGCACCCCAATATTTATAAGCAGCATTATTTACAATAAACAAATAATGGAAGAAGCTTCAGTGTCCATTGATAGGTGAATGGATAAAGAAAAGGTGGTACACACACACACACACACACACACACACACACACACACACACACACACCAGAATATTATTCAGCCATAAAAAAGAATGAAATCTTGCCATTTGGAATGAAGTGATTAGAGCCACAGGATATAATGCTAAGCAAAACAAGTCAGTCAGAGAAAGACAAATACTATATGATTTCATTCATCTGTGAAATTTAAGAAACAAAACAAATGAGCAAAAGAAAAAAAGAGAGAAAAGCCAAGAAACAAACTCTAACTATTGAGAACAAACTGACAGTTACTAGAGGGACATGGGTGGGAGGATGCATGAAACAGGTGTTGTGGATTAAGAGTACACTATCTTCATGAGCACGGATGTAATGTGTAGAATTACTGAATCCCTATATTGTACACCTGAAACCAATATAACACTGCATGTTAACTATACTGGAATTGAAATAAAATTTTTAAAATTTAATTAATGAAGCCGACCTTACTTTTCAGTTGCTCCATTCCACTCTAAGACATATATCTATTATTATATTATAAAGCTGTCAGTGAATTCCAGCTTGCTCCTTTGTTTCTCCAGGCAGCTAGAATTATCTCTTTCTGTACTTAAAAAAGTGTATATGTATATTGTTAAACATTGTCTTGATATAAAATTTGACAACCCCACATTTTCTCCATTTCTCTCTTTGATAGGTTGGGTTGGCACATTACTGTTCTGCTTGCCTTTATTCAGGACATTTTCAATTTCTCTTCTGCATAGGTAAGTGATGTGATGTTCCAGGTGACTGGGTAGTTTGTCATCCTTAAACACATAATTTCCTACTTGGCTTCCTTATGCCAAGCAGACTTGAACACATTCAATACATTGAAGTGCAAAGGATTTCTTCCATTTGCATTTTAAATATTTCATTATCCCATATACCTTTCATAAATCTAGATAATTCCCTCTGCCCATCTAACATAAGGTTGTGCTCTCAGCAAGCCTGTAGAGTAAATCTACAGTTAACCAAGGAGGTCAAATATGAGGTATTCTGAGTGAACTAGATGTAACATTTAAGTAATAGAATCTTTGTACTTTATTTCATATTGTTTATGAAAATCCACTTCACTGCCTCAGATACCATAGAACAAATTTGATATTGCTTTGATTCAACATTTCATGCTATTTTGGGGGGGGGGTCAACATTGTGAATATCAATTATTTTGACAATGGAGATAGGCAATAGTAAGAATGTAATTATATCTGTAAAAACTTTAAAACACTGAAATCAAAATTAAACCTAGTGTAACATATATTATGATATACCAGCTCTTGGGGAGAGAACAGATTCAGAAGGGTTTTGTAGAGCTCAGCCTTTCAGTAGCCACAAGCTCTCCTGAGTCAAAAACTTCTTTGTTAGGTCTTAAGGAAAAGGGATATTTATCTAGCCTGAACAACCACTGAGCCACACAGAAGTCTGACACTATCAAGGACTCCTGCCTGTTTAGTTAAGAGGATTTTGATGGTATTTCTGTTTTTGAGAACTCTGGCATCCAAACATGGATAGCAAATATGCTGAGGTTTTTGGCATAATGGCTTCAAAAAATAGTATGTTTCTTCTGTAAAAACACTACTTAGTGGGATGCCTGGGTCGCTCAGTCAGCTAAGCAACTGACTCGATTTTGGCTCAGGTCATAATCTCAGGGTCTTGAGATCAAGACCTGGGTCAGGCTCTATGTTGAGCATAGAGCCCGCTTAAGATTCTCTCTCTCTCCCTCTCCCTCTGCCCCCCCCCTTACTGCTGTGCATGTGCCTGGACTCTTTAAAAACAAAACAAAACAAAAAGACACTTTTTGGTAAAATAGATTTATAACAAAAATGAATTTTTATTGCATCAATAAATAGCCACCTCAAAAGATCTGGTATTTCACTTCTCAGTTGTTAAGATCCATATAATGTTCAAAGAAACAATTTTTCCTCTGGCTAATCCACATGTTACAAGAAGGAAATTAGGAAAAGAATTAAATTAAGAA
>ML108624.1:86298-131298 GCA_003697995.1 Taxidea taxus jeffersonii
AAGAACCAAATAACAGAAGTAGGACCAGTAATTTAAGTTCCCTACTTTGTTGATGAGAAGAAAAGCTCTCCATAAATGGAAAAGGACTAACATAAATATGCACATTGCCTCAATTAGCCAAGATCCTTCAATAGAGAGAAAAACTATGAAGGAAGTGCCAATCAGAAAGGTGCCATGAGAAGAAATAAGAAGACTAGATCAGTGAAATTTTTATTGTTTTTCTAAAGAATTTGATTACATGGGGAATTACAATAAGAACTTAGACCTTATTAGACCTTAGAACTGACCAAAGTTCTAACAAAGAAAAAGAATCATCAATTATTGCTCCTAAGAAATTAAAGCTTACAGGTCATTTTCATTTACACAAAATTAGCTGAAAGCCATGTCAGACTTTCTCATCATAGTTTGTCCTGAGTTCAGAAATTCTGTCACCTTAAATCCCATCCACATGCAAACATAAGACCTCACAAGAAAGAAAGCTCTAAAACTGAAACACAGTTCTTTGCATGCCCTTTTGGAACTTTGTGCTACTGTTCTCTTCAGCTGGATGCTGTTTATAAGACCTGGCTCACTTCACCCAACTTTGCCTCACTGGCTGATACTTCTACTCAAAAATAAAAGTAAAAAAGTCTTTTCTTCTCTTGTTCAACTTGTTTCAAATGGAATTAGTTATCTTCTCACTAAAATTGGTTCCCTTTCTTCTCCCCACAATCCTGACTCTGTGCCTGGCAACCACGGAGTACTGCTGTTGAAGTCCTGATATGTTTCTCAGCTGCATCCTGCACCACTGTGGTCACTTCCCTAGACCAAGAACCTCCCCTCCCCCCGACAATTGTGTCATCACCCTGAGTACCAGTTCTCATACAAATCCATCTTTGAGAAAGCTATCAGAGAGCTCTTCATCGCATGTGCAACCAGTCACATTACTTCCCCATTTACCATTCATCAGTGATTCCCACATCTAAATTCTTCCTTAGCCTGCATACAAGTTTCCCAGGCTCAGGGTCCAGTCATGTTTCCAGCTTTAACTAATATGCCTTTTCTAGAACACGCCTCAGCTTACCCGCCTACACCTGCTGCTGTTCCACCTTCTCCAGAAGGGTATTACTGACCATTCTTAGCTATGATAATGTCCTCCTTTCTTCCTTACACCCAATTCTAACCCAATATCCCATTAAATAATCAGCTCTTATCATATAGAATTTCAACTACCAATGGTTGGGTACTATATACACATAAAAGATAAGAACTGAGATATTTCTATCTCACTTGACCCAGCACCTATGCATAATTCAGCCTTTAATAAAACTTTAATTAGATTGACTGAACTTTCACCAGTTTCTGATCTAAGACCTATGACTCAGTGGAGTCCAGAGACCCCAGTGGATTTCCAGAGACAAAGCCACTGTTATTTTAATCTTATACAGCAGAGATATAAAATTGGGTATTAATCCACAGCATTCAGAAAATGTTCAAAAACTTTCAGAAGAGTTTGGTCCTTCTTATATAATCTATATATGTGGTCTTCTGTGTTTCTAGTCTATAGAATTAAAAGCAGAAAAGCAGCACTAGCTGCACGTCCTTAATGCTGCAAATCTACTACTACACTGTGATAATCATGAGATTTAGAATGACCTTCTTCATTCATTACAGGAATAATATGACCTTAAAAAATATTTCTAACATTTTTGCTACCCTAAATATGCCATTTGTTCACCAAGCATTCAACTCCCTCACTAGCTTTCTGCCCTGCCATATCACACATCTTTTATTGCCCTCTGTGGCAGGTGTGATAGCAGCTTTTTATTCTTCCTTTTCTTTCTGTCATATTCCTGGAAATGCCAAACCCCCTGCCTCTCCCTTGTTGATAAGTAGCTCTATAGACCTGTCACATCTCATGCAAGTCTTTGATTCGTTGAAAGAACTTGGGACTCTGTCCACGGTGCTCCAGCAATAGCAATGTCAACTGCAAAAAGAAGCAGAACTGTCTGCCCTCTGGGAGCCTTTCCATGGAGAGTATGGGTTGTTGGCCAGGGGCTGGGCCAGCCAAGAGAAGTCTATGCCCAACCTGAGCTGAAATTTCCAGTGTGACTCACAGCCCCAAGAAAGCATTTTTAGATCAGGGATGCTGACTGGAAACAAGAAGCCATCCTAATATAAAAGCTTCTGTGAACTTCTCATCTAATTTGTCCAACAAAAATAATGTGGTTAAAACTTAATTATTTTACTGATAATGCTTCATTTTGAAAGTATAGAGGTATTAAGGATTTTTTCAACTAAACTTCATTTTTTTTCATTTCTTAAATTGTTTGTTCCAGCAATTCTAGAGCATTAGCTGCTGTCAGAGTACTGTTTTTAAAAATATAAATGAGACAGTGACACTCTACTGTTTAAATATAGGAGTGACCCATGCATCCCTTTCAGATAAAGTGCTCTTCTTTCCTTAATACAACATATAAGGCCCTTCCCCTCTCATCTTTCCAGACTCATCTCTCACTGTACCTGCATAAGTGCTCTTTAATATAGAATGGAGATGAACATGACTTCTTGGTGATCTCTCTTATTATGCCACACTTTGAATTTGCCATGGTGTTACAAAATTTATTCTCTGCCTGTAATGTGGTATCACCCACCACCCACCTTCATCTACTCCTTCCTCAATATGCAGTTCATGGGCCATCCTCTCTGGGAGATCTGTCTCCTCCTGCCTCTGTCCCAGTATTGTTCTTAGGTTCTCTTAGCTGTCAAAGCACCTGGTATATACCACTATTATGAAATTTACTCCTCTGTACTCCAGTGCTCTTCCTATTAGTCTACAGCTGCCACAGGAGTATGAATTATTTGAGAGGAGAATAGGCCTCATACAGCTCAGTTACCATAATACTCAATAGCATCTCAATAAATGCTGGTTAAATATATAATGATGAACAAATACTCACCAAAGCAAACTTTTTTTACTTGAATACCATGTTGAAGAAAATATTTTGGCTAGTCATTTTTGCAAAATATGTAGAAAAAGTAACTTGCTCAAACAAAGCAATTTTCAGTTTAAAGAAAGATCACTTCAGGGGTCCTTCAAATAGCAAGTGTTTCCAATGGATTTATAGGTTTAAAATGATTAACTACTTGACAAAAAAACAAGAAAGAAGAGAGATAGAATTTTAACAGGAGAATACAACACCAAAGGAAAAGATACCAAATGAAAAGACATGTGAACAGCAATAAAAGTGCTTCTGAAGCATTAATCAGGGGAAATATGATTCATTTTACATGTTTGATTTGCACACATTGCAAAAAACTGTCCATTGTGTAGAACAAAGATGAATCAATATCTAATTTCCCAGAAAAATTTTCATATGTGAACTCCTGAAGTAAGATTTATAGTATGTTACTTTTCCTCTGTGCATATAGATTATATTGAAATACTCAATATAATAATATAATTGGAAAAAATTATATTGTGTCTGTTTCCCAGGAAGGTTATAAAGTTTTTAAGACCCCAGAGCATGTCTCATTCATGTTTGCATCACTAGGACTTAACATAGTACATGATTCCTAGTACATATTTTGGTAACTGAATTGACTCTATATTAGAATATTATTACTCTATTGAATATGTCACATCCAGAAGACAACAAATTTCCCCTATCAAAAGGCATGTTTTTAAAAATAATGTATATTTCATATTTCAAAATCCAGAAATTGTGGAATATACCTGAAAGTACCCCAAATTTGGGAGTATACATATTTGTTTCCTAACTTCTCCAGCTTATAGTAAAAATTTTCATTGCATATTGACAACTTCATTGCATATAATCATGACCTCAAGTTCTGACAACTATACAGACTGAAATTCGATCTTAAAAAATCAAATTCAACATCCTTTCATGTTAAAAACCCTCAAAGTAGGTTTAGAAGAAATATACCTCAACATAATAAAAGCCATGTATGAAAAACCCACAGCTAATATCATCCTCAACAGGAAAAAACTGAGAACTTTTCCCCTGAAGTTAGGAACAAGACAAGGATGTCCACTCTCATCACTTTTATTCAAAATAGTACTGGAAATACTAGCCTCAGCAATCAGACAACAAAAAGAAAAAGAAAGCATTCAAACTGGTGAGGAAAAAATATGACTTTCACTATTTGCAGATGACATGATACTAAATATAGAAAACTTTTTGAAAGACTCCACCAAAAAACTACTAGAACTGACAAATGAATTCAGTAAGAGTGCAAGATACAAAATCAATGTATAGAAATCTGTTTCAGAGAGAGACAAGATGGCAGAGGAGTAGTAGACTGAAATGACATCAGATCCGAGAAGTTCAGCTAGATAGGTATCAAACCATTCCAAACATCTACAAACTCAACTGGAGATCGAAGAGAAGAGCAGCAATTCTAGGAACAGAAAATTGACCACTTTCTGAAAGGTTGGACATGTGGAGAAATGAATCCGAAGCAACAGAAAGATAGACCACAATGGGAGGGGCCAGCTCCTGGCAAGTGGCAGAGCAGCAGAGCACAAAATCAGAACTCTTAGAAGTCCACTCCATTGAGGGACATCACTCCAGAGGCTAAGCAGGAGTGGAGCCCTCATGGGGACAGTATGGTCTCAGGTCCCACAGGATCACAGAAAGATCGAGGGTGTCTGAGTGTGGCAGAGCTGCCACGTATCAGAGTGTGGAAGCCAACTACAGGGACAGAGCCAAGCAATGAGCTCTCAGATTGGGGTTACATTAAATTGTGATCCAAGGCACAGTTGCGTCACTCCTCTTCAAGCAGGGACCCAATAAGTGGCAGATCTGGGGAGACTCACCTTCCTTCTCCAGGAGGAGCAGCATAGCAGGATCTGCTGGGTTTGGAGACTCCAAACGGGGCCATGCACCTGAGATAGAAATGTTCAGTCACAGGCCGGGTGACCTCAGAGCTTGGCCAGAGACCAGATAGACAGGAGTTATTACTTATCTCTGAGGGCACACTGAGGAGTGGTGCCCCTTAGCCTTGGGCTCCTCCAGGCCATAGACTGGAAGGCCACCATTTTCATTCCTGTCCTCCAAAGTGGTACGGAAAGCATTCAGGGAACAAAAGCTCCCGAGAGCTAAACCAAGCAGATTACTCAGCCTCAGCCCAGCCCCTGGCAAGGGCAGTGAAATTCCGCCTCGGACAAAGACATTTGAGAATCACTGTAACAGGCCACTCCCACGGATCAGCAAGAACATCCAGCCAAGACCAAGCTCACCAATCAAAGAGAACAGTGAAACTCCAGAGGTAGGGGAAAGCAATGCATAGAATTCATGGCTTTTCTCCATGATCCTTTAGTCTTCCAAAGTTAATTTTTTTTAATTTTTTCTTATTCTATTTTTTTAGCTTTTCCTCTTTGCTATTTTAATGTTTTTAACTAGTTTATATTAAAAATGCCTTTCTAAAAAAATCTTTTTAAACTTTCATTGTTATAGTCATATTTTATCTCCTCATTGTATTTAACCTTATTTTGTATATATATATATATATATATATATATATATATATATGTTTTTTTCTTTCTAAAAAAAATTGGGATACAATTTCTTCTAATAGATCAAAATATACCCTAATCTAGCACATGGCTATGTTCTAGTCTCCAGCCTGAGTACATTCCCTCCTCTTTTTTTTTTTTTTTCCATTTCCAACCAGCTTATCTTATCAATTTCTTATTTAGAATTTTTTTTTAAATTTTCTTCTTTACAGTCATATTCTATCCCTTCATCATGTTTACCCTTATTTTTGTATATATATATAAGTTATTCTTTCTTTAAAAGTTTGAGAGGTAGTTTCCTCTAAGAGACCAAAATATACCCCAAATCAAGCAGGTTGCTCTGTTCTATTCACCAGCCTAATATATATATATTTTTTTCTTTTTCCTCCCTTTCTTCTCACCCCAGTTTTGGATCTCTTCTGATTTGGTTAGCATACATTTTTCTGGGGTCTTTGCCACCCTTTTAGTATTTTGTTCTCTCGTTCATATATTCTTATCTGAATAAGATGACAAGGCAGAAAAAATCACCACATTGGGAGAGGGTGGTGGGGTTACATTATGTTTACATAAAAATAAAAAATAAAAAATCACCACAAAAAAAAGAACAAGAGACAGTACAGAGGGCTAGGGACCTAATCAATACGGACATTGGTAATATGTCAGAACTAGAGTTCAGAACAACGATTCTCAAGGTGCTAGCAGGGCTTGAAAAAGGCATGGAAGATATTAGAGAAACCCTACCTGGAGAAATAAAAGCCCTTTCTGGGGAAATAAAAGAACTAAAATCAAACTAAGTTGAAATTTAAAAAGCTATTAATGAGGTACAATAAAAAAAAATGGAGGCTCTTATTGCTAGGATAAATGAGGCAGAAGAGAGAATTAGTGATATAGAAGACCAAATGATGGAGAATAAAGAAGCTGAGCAAAAGGGAGACAAACAACTACTGGACCACGAGGTGAGAATTCAAGAGATACATGACACCATAAGACACAACAATATTACAAAAATTGGGATTCCAGAAGACAAAGATAGAGAGACAGGGACAGAATGTATATTTGAGCAAATTATAGTACAGAATATCCCTAATATGGCAAAGTGAACAAGCATCAAAATGCAGGAGGCACAGAGAATCCCCTTCAAAATCAATAAAAATAGGTCCACACCCCATCATCTAATGGTAAAATTTACAAGTCTTAGTGACAAACAGAAAAATCCTGAAAGCAACTCAGCACAAGAAGTCTGTAACATACAATGGTAGAAATATTAGATTGGCAGCAGACTCTTCCACAGAGACCTGGCAGGCCAGAAAGAACTGGCATGATATATTTAGAGTATGAAATGAGAAAAATATGCATCCAAGAATACTATATCCAGCTAGGCTATCATTAAAAATAGAAGGCGAGATAAAAAGCTTCCAGGACAAACAAAAATTAAAAGAATTTGCAAACACCAAACCAGCCCTACAGGAAATATTGAAAGGGGTCCTCTAAGCAAAGAGAAAGCCTAAAAGGAGTAGATCATAAGGGAAAAGAGACAATATAGAATAACAGTCACCTTACAGGCAAAAAATTGGTACTAAATTCATATCTTTTAATAGTTACCCTGAATGTAAATGGACTAAATGCCCCAATCAAAAGATATAGGGTATCAGAATTGATTTTTTAAAAAAAAGACCCATCAATATGCTGTCTTCAAGAAATTCATTTTAGACCCAAAGACACCTCCAGAATTAAAGTGAGGGGGTAGAAAACAATTTACAATGCTAATGGACATCAAAAGAAAGCTGGGGTGACAATCCTTATATCAGATCAATTAGATTTTAAGCCAAAGACTACAATAAGAGATGAGGAAGGACATTATATCACACTTAAAGTTCTGTCCAGCAAGAAGATCTAACAATTTTAAATATCTATGCCCCTAACGTGGGAGCAGCCAACTATATAAACCAATTAACAACAAAATCAAAGAAACACATCGACACTAATACAATAATAGTAGGGGACTTTAACACACCCCTCACTGAAATGGACAGATCAACCAAGCAAAAGATCAACAAGGAAATAAAGGCCTTAAATGACACACTGGACCAGATGGACATCACAGATATATTCAGAACATTACATCCCAAAGCAACAAAATACACATTCTTCTCTAATGCACATGGAACACTCTCCAGAATAGATCAAATCCTGGACCACAAATCAGGTCTCAACCAGTACCAAAAGATTGGGATCATTCCCTGCATATTTTCAGACCACAGTGCTCTGAAGCTAGAACTCAATCACAAGAGGAAAGTTGGAAAGAACTCAACTACATGGAGGCTAAAGAACATCCTACTAAAGAATGAGTGGGTCAACCAGGAAATTAAAGAAGAACTTAAAAAATCCATGGAAACTGGGACGCCTGGGTGGCTCAGTTGGATGGGCGGCTGCCTTCGGCTCAGGTCATGATCCCAGCATCCTGGGATCGAGTCCCACATCGGGCTCCTTGCTTGGCAGGGAGCGTGCTCCTCCCTCTGCCTCTGCCTGCCTCTCTGTCTGCCTGTGCTCTCTCTCTCTAAATAATAAATAAATAAAATCTTTAAAAAAAATAAAAAAAAATAAAAAAAAAATCCATGGAAACAAATGAAAATGAAAACACAACTGTTAAAAACCTTTGAGACACAGCAAAGGCAGTCCTGAGAGGAAAGTATATAGCAATACAAGCCTTTCTCAAGAAACAAGAAAGGTCTCAAGTACACAACCTAACCCTCTACCAAAAGGAACTGGAAAAAGAACAGCAAAGAAAACCTAAACCAAGCAGGAGAAGAGAAATAACAAAGATCAGAGCAGAGATCAATGAAATAGAAAACAAAAGAACAATAGAACAGATCAATGAAACTATGAGCTGGTTCTTTGAAGGAATTAATAATATTGATAAACCCCTGACCAGACTTATCAAAAGGAAAAGAAAAGGACCCAAATAAATAAACTGATGAATGAAAGAGGAGAGATCACAACCAACACCAAAGAAATACAAACAATTATAAGAACATATTATGAACAACAACACACCAGCAAGTTTGACAAACTCGAAGAAATGGATGCATTCCTAGAGACCTATAAACTACCAAAACTGAATCAGGAAGAAATAGAAAACCTGAACAGACCCACAACCAGTAAGGAGATAGAAGCAGTCATCAAAAATCTCCCAACAAACAAGAGTCCAGGGCCAGATGGCTTCCCAGGGAAATTCTACCAAACTTTTAAAGAAGAATTCATTCCTATTCTCCTGAAACTGTTCCCAAAAATAGAAATGGAAGGAAAACTTCCAAACTCATTTTATGTAGCCAGCATTACCTTGGTCCCAAAACCAAAGATCCCACCAAAAAGGAGAATTACAGACCAATATACTTGATGAGCAAAGATGCAAAAATTCTCACCAAAATACTAGCCAATAGGATCCAACAATACATTAAAGGGATTATTCACCACGACAAAGTGGGATTTATTCCTGGGCTGCAACGTTGGTTCAACATCTGCAAATCAATCAATGTGATACAATGCATTAATAAAAGAAAGAATAAGAACTATATGATACTCTCAACTGATGCTGAAAAAATGGAATAAATGGAAAAACTTTCCATGCTTATGTATTGGAAGAACAAATATTGTGAAAATGTCTATGCTACCTAAAGCAATCTACACATTTAATGCAACCCCTACCAAAATACCATCAACTTTTTTCAAAGAAATGAAACAATTAATCCTAAAATTTATAGGGAACCATAAAAGACCCCACATAGCCAAAGGAATGTTGAAAAAGAAAGCCAACATTGGTGGCATCACAATTCTAGACTTCAAGCTTTATTACAAAGCTATAATCATCAAGACAGTATGGTACTGGCACAAAAACAGACACATAGATTAATGGAAGAGAAGAAAGAGCCCAGAAATAGACCTTCAACTTTATGGTCAACTAATCTTTGACAAAGCAGGAAAGAATGTCCAATGGAAAAAAGACAGTCTCCTCAACGACTGGTGTTGGGATAATTGGACAGCCACATGCAGAAGAATGAATCTGGACCATTGCCTTACTCACACACAAAAATGAGACTCCAAATGGATGAAAGACCTCAATGTGAGACAGGAATCCATCCAAATCCTTGAGGAGAACACAGGCAGCAACCTCTTCGACTTCAGCCACAGCAACTTCTTCCTAGAAACATTGCCAATGGCAAGGGAAGTGAGGGCAAAAATGAACTATTAGGACTTCATCAAGATCAAAAGCTTTTGCACAGCCAAAGGAACAGTCATAAAACCAAAAGACAACTGACAGAATTGGAGAAGATATTTGCAAATGACATATCAGATAAAGGGCTAGTATCCAAAATCTATAAAGAACTTATCAGACTCAACACCCAAAGAACAAATACTCCAATCAAGAAATGGGCAGACGACATGAACAGACATTTCTGCAAAGAAGACATCCAGATGGCCAACAGACACATGAGAAAGTGCTCAAAATCACTTGGCATCAGGGAAATACAAATCAAAAGCACAATGAGATACTACCTCACACCAGTTACAATGGCTAAAATTAACAAGCCAGGAAATGACAGATGTTGGAGAGGATGAGGAGAAAGGGGAACACTCTTACACTATTGGTGGGAATGCAAGCTGGTGCAGTCACTCTGGAAAACAGCATGGAGGCTCCCCAAAATGTTGAAAATAGAGCTACCCTACGACCCAGCAATAACACTAGTGGGTATTTATCCTAAGGATAAAATGTAGTGATCCAAAGGGGCAGGTGCACTTGTATGCTTATAGCAGCAATGTCCACAATAGCCAAACTATGGAAAGAACCTAGATGTCCATCAACAGATGAATGGATAAAGAAGATGTGGTATATATATACAATGGAATATTATGCAGCCATCAAAAGAAATGAAATCTTGCCACTTGCAATGACGTGGATAGAACTAGAGGGTATTGTGCTGAGTGAAATAAGTCAATCAGAGAAAGACAGTTATCATATATCTCCTTGATATAAGGAATTTGAGAGGCGGAGTGGGGGGAGTTGGTGGGTAGGGAAGGATAAAATGAAACAAGATGGGATTGGGAGGGAGACAAACCATATGAGACTCTTAATCTCACAAAACAAACTGAGGGATGCTGGGGGGAGGGGGTATATGGAGAGGGTGGTTTGGTTATGGTCATTGGGGTGGGTATATGATATGGTAAGTGCTGTCAAGTGTGCAAGCCTGATGATTCACAGACCTGCCCCCCTGTGGCAAATAATACATTATATGTTAATAAAAATAATCAATAAAAAATTTTTAAAAAAGGAAATCTGTTTCATTTCTATACACCAATAATGAAGTAACAAAAATAGAAATTAAGAAAACAAACCCATTTACAACTGCACCAAAAATAATAAGATATCTAGAAGTAAAACTAGCCAAAGAGGTGAAAGCTCTGTACTCTGAAAACTATAAAAAACTGATGAAGTTGAAGATGACACAAAGAAATAAAGAGACATTCTTTGCTCATGGATTGGAAAAACAAATACTAAAATGTCCGTATCACCCAAAGCAATCTAAAGATTTAGTGCAATCCCTATCAAAATGGCACCAGCACTTTTCACAGAACTAGAACAAATACTCTAAAATTTGTATTGAACCCTAGCCAAAACAATCTTGAAAAAGGAAAGCAAAGCTGGAGGCCTCACAATTCTAGACTTGAAGTTATATTACAAAACTACAGTAGTAAAGACATTATGGTACTGGCACAAAACAGAAAATATCTAACAATAGATCATTAGAACAGAATAGGAAATCCAGAAATAAACCCACAATTATATAGTCAATTAGTCTTTGACAAAACAGGAAAAAATAGGACAGTGTCTCAACAAGTAATGTTGAGAAAACTGGACAGCAACATGCATGATAATGAGCCTGAACAACTTTCTTACACCGAACACAAAAATAAATTCAAAATGGATTAAAGACCTAAATGTGAGACCTGAAGCTATAAAAATCCTTTTAAGAGAAAACAGGCAGTAACCTCTTTGGCACTGGCCATAGCAACTTTTTTCTAGATATGTCTCCTAAGGCAAGTGAAAAAACATGAAAAATAAACTATTGGGACTTTATAAAAATAAAAAACTTCTGCACAGCAAAGCAATCAACAAAACTAAACTGCAACCTATGGAATGGGAAAACGTATTTGCAAATGACATATCCAATAAAGACCTGGTATCCAAAATATATAAATAACATATAACTCAACACTCAAAAAACAAATAATCCAATTAAAAATGGGCAGAAGACATGAACAGACATTTCTCCAAAGAAGACATCCAGATGGCCAACAGACACATGAAAAGATGTTCATCATCACTTACCATCAGGGAAATGCAAATCAAAATGATGAGATATCACCTCACACCTGTAAGAATAGCTAAAATCAACAATACAGGAAACAAGAGGTGTTGGTGAGGATGTGGAAGAAAAAAGAACTCTCTTGCACTGTTAGTGGGAATGCAAATGGGTGCAGCCACTGTTAAAAGAAAGCAGTGACAATTTTCCTCAAGAAGTTAAAAATAGAACTACCCTATGATCCTGTAATCACACTACTCTGTATTTACCCAAAGGATACAGAAACACTATTTCAAAAGGATACATGTACCCCTATCTTTATATCAGCATTATTTGCAATGGTCAGGATATGGAAGTAGACCAAGTGTCCACTGATTGATGGATAAAAGAGATGTGATGTATATGTATAGGTATACATATACATATATAAATATATAAATATATATAAACACACACACAATGGAATGTTACTCAGCCATCAAAAAGAATGAAATCAAAAACAATGAAATCTTGCCATTTGCAATGCCATGGACAGAGCCAGAGGATAAAATACTAAGCAAAATAAGGGTCAGTAAGAAAGAGGACAAACCAAGTAACAGACCCGTAATTATAGAGCACGAACTGATGTTCACCAGAGGAAAGGGGGGTGGGGGTTTGGGTTAAATAGGTGATAGAAATTAAGGAGTGCCCTCGTCTTGATGAGCACCAGTTGATGTATGGAACTGCTGAATCACTATATTGTACATGTGAAACTAACACTATAAAAAAAAGTGCTTACACCCAAAAGATAAAATTTAGATTCTTAATGTATGATGTACAATTTAAATCTTAAAAACTGGATATCAAAAAGTACAATGTCAAATTTACAAATATATTTTTTAAAACATCCTACTTTGAAAGCTAAATGTGAAATATCACCTATTGAATGCATTAGCGCAACACAGAGAAAAAGCACTCTGTCGTGGCTGCCTCGGGGTATCAAACGATCTCTAACCCATTTCAGATTCCTACTTATAAAACTGTGGGTGGTAACAATCTGGATACATTTTTTGCTTAAATCTTTCACAGATACAACATCTGTCAAACAGCCAACATGCCTGACCCAGTTGTATTGAGTAAGCCCTACAGATTGTCAAACAAATTCAGTAACCCAATATTTGTTTCTTTATTTTAAAATTTAATTGGTATGCAAATGGGGCAACAAGACAGCATTTGTGCTGGATACAGTTGTCACTTCAGATTCTGGGAATGCTCATTATCATGCTTACAGATGTTTTTTTCCCACCTAACATCTGCCAATACTACCTAAACCCCAGGAAGTCCACAAACCTGTGCAAACTTCCTCTCACTGTGGGTCTCTTTCTCTGTTATCTGTTCCATGCACACTAATTTTGTGCATCTGAGGCCTCTGTATGCCACAATTATGCCTGCTTCCTAACACTTCTGCCTCCAGAGCTTTTGATTTGAAATTGAACAGACACTGAGCCAATTTATCATAGGATGACATGTGTCATGTTTATGGTTATTACCAAAGGAACCCTGGTATGCACTGTATTTATCCTTTTGCTGTCAGCATGGACCAAGACAACACAGAATAGAGAAGCTATAATTTTTTTAGTAATATGATATATACTTTAAATATAGAACATCAAATACCATCGCCTTCAAAATGTGGTATTAGATTATTCTGCTTAAAATCAAAATTTCTTTGTCAAATAATCATCTGTCATTCAAGAATACATCTTATTGAAATGAGAATAACAAACAAAAGCATGGGAATATGTTCCCTCAAAGAAAAAGATAACACTTTGTTCAAACCAACAATTTATTTCTTCTATCTGTCTCATTTTCACATAAATTCTAATCATGCTTAATGATGGCTTTATCTTGAATACAATATAAATTCGCATCATGTGGCTTTTGTCAACAAATATAAATATCCAAGAACATCCTCATTCCATCCTTTATACACTAATAAATGTACTTTTAACACCCTAATGATGCAGCTCTTACTGTGTTTCTGGATCACACATAAAGCAAACATATACAGAGATAGCAATATTTCAAGCATAAGCCTAATAGCCAAAAGGAAAAAGCTTTTCATTTGAACCAAGTTGAGAAAAAAGCCAAAACTTGAGGCAAAACTTTCAACTGTGAAAATGGCTGATCACAGAGTGACATCTTCTTAACACCTCTACAAAAATCTACTTTTTATCAGGAACAAACATTTGTGCATGCCAAACCTGGCATCTAGTTGCTCATTTCAGTGTGTAATTAATTTTGATTTCCAGCATGCCTCCAATTACTTTTTAACATTTTCAAATATGCTCCTCTAAGTAAAGAGTAAATAAAACCTAAATGCTACCCCCCTGAAGATTTTATTAATATGTAATAAGCAGGTAAGAAAAACAAATATGCAAAACTCAATACTGCATATATACAAATACAGCCAAGCCTGCTTCTCAAATCTGATGATGGGTTTGCTAGACTGAGTACAAGCTGTTACTAAACACTACTGAGGAATATTTATTAATATTAATTACTACTGCTATTAATATTAATTGTTCTTATTAGCATTAATTAATTAGAAGCATTGGTCAGAATCCAATAGTTGGACTCAGAAAATAGTTACCTAATTCAAAATTATAATTACTGAACGAAAGAACAATTTACAAAGATTTCAACGGGGCTAAGAAGACAAAACAGAAGGTGAAGGACCCAAGTCTTCATAAAAGCAGGACTCCATTACACACCCTGTCTAGAAAGGGCAAGGAGACATGTTACCAGAACTTTGGTGGAGGGTTTGCCAAGCAGGAGTTATGGCCTTAGTATAAAAAAGAACAAAACCAAAATCTCAGCCTTGTCAGGATAAAACAGATGGCAAAAATACCACACCTATTTTCTCCTGCACCTTTCAATACCCCATACTGTGTTCCACTGGCAAACCCAACTGAAAGCCAGAGGTCAGGGAAGCCAAGGTGAGGTCATGGCACAGAGAAACCTAGAGACAGGTGCAACACAAATCTGCAAGGGCAAGTGGGAAACATCCAGCACTTTGACTTTCTCTGCAGTGCAGATTTCACCCACTGTCAAATGATATAGCCTGAAGGATCTGATAATTAGAGAATGTCTTGAATCCATTCCTATGAGAGCTACATGAGCTCCACAAGTGGAGGAGGATCAACTCCAGGAGTTACTGCATGTTCCAGAAGTTGAAGAGAAAATCATTATTCTCTCAAATAGGTACATCCTCAGCAAGGACCATCCAGAGCTCCAAAACCAAATTGCCCAACTCCTGCTTATTCTCAGAACCCTGGATGCCCACTTATCTATAAACAAGGAAAAGCACAGTCTCATGGTATATCAAGATTAGGGAATCAAAATCATCATGGTGGCTAGAAGAACATTATGAGCTCACTTCTTATATGACATAAAGATTACTTCTGATAGTGCTAACACATTGTTGGCAGGGCCTCCAGGAGAGTTGTAGAATCATTTTTAAATACCAATTATCCTAGAAGCAAATACCACCTTGGCTTCAACATCCCTTCTCCACTTCCATCTTGCATTAAAAACAAAAATTATTTTTAATTAAGAACTTTCCACACCAGCCACCTAATTAGGTGTTGTGACAACCTCTATTAATTCAAGCTGCTTTCACAAAAATACCACAAACTGAGTGGCCTAACCAGCAAACGCTTATTTCTCAAAGTTCTGGAGACTGGAAAGTCTAAGATCAAGGTGCTGGCAGAGAAAGAGATAGACAGAAACAGAGACAAAAAAGTCTCTTCTTATACAGGCATTAATCTCTTTTCTGATTATTCCACCCTAATAACCTAATTACCTTCCCAAACCACCACCTTCTAATACCATCGTAGGATTTCATCATATAAATTTTGGAAAGGACACAAACACACAGCGCATGACATATATATCACCTTAATTCTCAAAACAAAGTTGGTACTAGATATGCCATTTCTCATTTTATGGATTAACATTTGAGACTCAGAGGTAAAGGAACCTCCCTGAGCTTACAGAGCCACAATCCGCTGTCATGACTAGACTCTGCATTGGTCTATTCAAGCCACAACTGCCTCACACTGTAGCGAGGACGGCTCATTAGCCCTTCTTTGCCTAAAGAGACTATGCAGTTTCACAATTCCATATGCCTCATGCTCTGACCTACAAAATACTCAGGCTGTCTTCATCTAACAGGCTTTCAGCAGCCATTCATTAAACATCTACTTTATACCAGTGTGGTAGGCATTAGGAATACAAAGACAAATAATCATAAAATTCCTGTGTTTAAGCAACATGGAGCTAACAATGGATACAAGCTATTCTAGAACAATCTGTTCAGCTTCTTTCTCCACGGAGAGTCCTTTTCCAGCCTAGAGTGAAGTCTCTTTCTGACTGATCCTCAGAGGACATGTGTAATCTTTCAGGGCCTTGTGTTTTTTTGCATATTCACCATCTCAACAACTAGATTACGGTAAGTGGTAAGTTTTTATACTCCTCACTAAAACTTTTCTCATTCACCACTTATGGTAAGCATTTTATAATAATAAGCTTTAATTGAGAAAAGACTTACTGAATGCTTAGAAGGTGCTAAGCACCACGTTAAGTTCAGAAACAGGTGGTGGAGAAAAAACAAATGAATCCTTTTTAGGAATCCCTCTGAAAATTTTGGAGTTTCTTGGAACACATAGATACGGAAATGATTATTTATAATACAGTATGATAAACCTTGTAACATTGAGGTAGATATTTCTAGTTATCTCTATAACTCCATAAAGAGGTCCAAAGGGCTTTAGGATAGGTATGAAGCTTACACGCTCTACCACCTCCAACATACATCAGACTACAGAGCAGAGACTGCCAAGTATGTACCAACAAAGCCAATGAATCTGGATCTTTAATGACCTAAATTTGCTGACTTTTAATTAAATTCAATCTCTGAGCTATTGTAAAGGAATTGAAGTTCTGTTCTTCACAGAGACCAAAAATTAATCATAGTTTTTTTTAAATAATAGCATTTATATTCAATGACATCTATAAAGTCTGACAGGTATTTCTATGTTTTCCTTGAAAGGTATTTCTTGAAGTTTATGAAAGGCCATGAGGGTTTAAAAGGACAAAGCCTCTTTTCTTCCTGGGTGGAGAAGAATACTATATTAATTGTATGCATGCCAAATATTCACAAATTCTGCGATCAGTAAAAACTTCCACAATCTTTCACATGAAAAGTCATAGAAAATATAGCATTTTTGAGCAACATAAGACATGATATATCCTAAAATTTATATTTGTATCATAGAGTATAAGCATGCCAGATTAAGGTGGTTTAATATTCTTCATACACTCAGTGAAGATGAACATTTACCATATTCCTAGAATTCTAAGCAATGATTTTCACTCATTAAGCTGCAAAACCACTTCTTTCTGCAAGAACGTGCTGAGCCAGAAACAACAGAAATGTGTATTTGTATTATTATGCACATAAACTTATAGACTTGAAAGGATTAACTTGCGGATCAATATGGGAGAAATTCATTACACCAATCAACTCCAAGTAACTAGAACTAAACAAGATGCATCAGTCTAAGTTAAAATGGAATTTACTGCAGGACTGCTACAGCCTAAAACAAATCATAAAATGAAATCAGCACATTGTACCAGGAAATTTTCATAAACAATCTGATAGATTCTAATATGTTAGGCTTGCATGTATACCAGCCTCTCTGGCTGTCTGAAAAATGTTCAGATCAATAGATGCTGATGAGCAATATTTAAATGAATTTCTAAATGACCATAATAAAAAATTTAGTTGACTCAACCCCTGCTGTTCTGGGCTGTAAAGTTATGAGCTCTATTTACCTGAAAGCATGTATGCCTATTAGACTTAGCAGGAGTTTCTCAATATTGCTATTAAATAGAATATCTATTTAAAATGAACCAAGCATCAAGCTATACCAAGTGTGTTACTTCAGACTGGGATAAAGCAGCATGCTAACCTCATGTACATGATGCAAAGAGCAGCAGAGAATAAACCTTTGTGGCTTTTAACCTTCTTTGTGAGTAAAAATTTTTCATAAAATGTGGCTGGCATTGAAAAAATTAAAGCAAGTTTGCTTTCACAGGTACTAACTATAAAATATCTAAGTAAAAAGTGACACAAGAAAAAGCAAGACGAATTAAAAGTATAGAGATGCATTAAACAAACGCATCTTTCAAAAAGCTTCCACACCTTTCTGGAGGCCAACAAATTTCTATGGAGCTAGTGAAGAAGGGAGTGAAGTCTGTAAGACATTAGTCTCATATTTATCATCCACAGAAATTACATCAGGGTAGAAAAAAGAATTTAAAAATGATACAAAACACAGATAAAGAGAATTGTTTATAGTGATAGTGAGCTAAAGATGCACAAAAGTGATATATATTAAAGTTATTTGTAAACTCTATAGTGTATGTTCACACCGAGCATGGTGGTTTTTTCTTTTCAAACAAACAGGGAGAGGCAAGAAATAAATAAATCTAAATTGAATTTATTCTTTTCACCTTTATTAATAAAATATTAATTGTGAGAGCTAGGGAATTATGCAGTTTGTGTTTGTAGAAAGGGATTAACGAAATTAAAACTCCAATTGATGTTCAAAAATCATGTAATTAAATCTCAAAAACTGATATCAGTTCAACAGTCTGTCAGCACGTATTTATGAATTATCAGCTCTGAGTCCTATATTCTGCTTTATAATGGGAAAAATATTACAAAACCCCTTTCCAAAATGGAAAGGAACTGGCAAGTGAAGGGATAAGCATGGCTGAGCACCACTTCTGATGGCTCACTTGATGGCCACAGGGTAATAGAAATTTCACTGTTATACCAGGTTCATAGGTTTGGCCAGTTGATCAGCCCATGTAGGAGCTGCCCAGCATTGGGGAAAGGGAAGTGGAAAGAGCATCATGGAGGTGCAGAGAAGAATAAGGTCAGGGCACTTGGTAATTTGGTCTCTCTCCAAGAGACTGGCTGTGCTCCTGTGCCAGTCACAGCTACTGTCAGACAGCCCTCTGCGTCTGCATTCTGGGAGCAGTTCCCTCCACCTGCTGGTCAGGCCTACCATGTGACACAGTACCACTTTGCTGGTAGCCTCAGGATACAGAGTCATCTGGAGAGCTTCTTGTCCGTACCTTTGCAAAGAGCCCCCTCATTAAAAGATCTTAAAATATCTTAGTACAGTGGCTGACTGCTTCTTTCTGGGGCCCTGAATGATACAGAATTTAACAACCTTTGTTGTCAAGGACTTTATGATCCTGAGAAAGCAGGAATCATTTCTATAAAACAGTGGGAAAGTAATATAAGACCTCTTTAATGAAGTACTATATGTTACAGCAGAGATGAAAGTCTAAGAAGAGAGGTGTGAACCAAATAGGATAGCTTTAGGGAGGACTTCTTATTCTTAAAAATCAGGATGGATTTCAAAAGAAAGAGAAAAGATTAAAAGGATGAATTCTAACCTGGAAGAAAAGTCATTATAAAAAGAAAAAAGACATCTAGTCCTTGCAGATAATCATAGATTAGAAGTGAAGGCAGCCATATATCCCACCTAGGCTATCCAAGACGTCCTCAGTTCATAGCTATTGTCTCAGTGAAATTCATTAATAGTAATAAATTATATGGTAATGCTTTTGAATGCATTATATAGTAGAAAGTCATTTTGAACTCCTGAATAAGGAATTACTATGATGAAAGAGGTATTTTACAAAGATACATTTGGCAATGGAATACAATATAGACTTGAGATACAAAGGGAAGTTCAGAGAATAATGGAGTTTAAAGAGAAAAATCACTTGATTAAAATGATGACACTGTGAGTGAAAGGAGAAATCTTAAGAAAAATAAACTATTTTCATAACAAAATCTTGTATGTATTCAAAATACAACCAACAGCTCTTTGTAACCTCAAGTCTATGCTAAATCTCTTTCAAAGAAACAAAGTCTTACAAGCTAAAGAAGTTAAAAGGAGTTAAATCTTTATGTGTTTATTAAGCAAGTTAGTTTATCCTCTTGTCTTGCCAGCAGACTCTTATCGTCTCACTGGTTCTCATTCCTACCTCATATAGTCCCTCTGTCAGAGACTCCAAGAATCTTGCCCTCCCTTATTCTCCATTTTGCTCCAATTTGAGCATCCTTTTGGCTTAAGCTTGCTCTTAAAATGGGAAAGTTTTTAGCATGGTTTACTGAAGTTCTTACATGAGAAAGATGTGGTATCTTCAAGACGGTGTTGTTATAAAAGCCTTTAAGATGTCATTACAGTGACATGTGCACAAGGTGATAAAATAATCAGAATTTATGTGAAGGAGCAAATTCTGGCTACTTATTCCCCTTTCATCTCACCCCACCTTGCAGAGTAAACCTCTTCTGATTATTTTTGGTTTTAATTCCTCACATGATTACTATGTAACTTTAAATAATGTCTATGCCATTCTTACTTTATTAACTTTGTATAGTATCTAATGAATTCCTGCTATGAAATGTAAGGGTTGAACACCCTTGTAACTCTTCCTCATCGTGTCCTAAAATGTTTGATGGACAAATTACTAGTTTTATTTTTTATTAGGTAACTTGGTAAATTTAATAAAGCATGTAGACTTTTTTTTAATTCATGTCATTTGACTCCTCACTATATAAAATGAGGATGTTGATACCTTCCTTCCCCACGTTTTCCCTTTATTTCCCTCCTCCTACAAATTATTCCTTTACTTTTGACTTTAACACTGTCCATGTCGTTGGTATTTAAATAAAATTTTAAACCAAGACAGACTTTGATCATGCTTTGGCTATACGTTGATTATAAAATCCTAAAACCAATAACCTATATTTAACATTAGCTTTCTCTCTACAAGGCCACATGGTCTGTGAACATTATATTTTCTTGCCCATGAGAACTATCAGTCTTCTTGGCACCTTGAAAGAGAACACTTTTAGCATCAATGACAAATAAAATTTCTCTTCTTGCATTCTCCCAAGTGATTAAAATCATTTCATATTTAGTTTATTTTAAACCATAACTTTATTTCAGGGGTAGAATATTTTACTGTGACATATTATTTTTCTCATGTAAAAATTAAAGTGTCTTTAGCATATTCTCAAGATGACTCACATTTTCAGTATACCATTTATCACATGGCAACCCGTATTTTCCTGAACATGGCCCTCCTCTAGCACGCACATATTTGCCAATAAAACCTCAGGAAATTACAGTATAAAGCCTTGAGTTCAGCCAATTCCATCATGTTTCTCTTCCCACACCACTTATACCAATCTCCCTTTTCAATTCCTACACATGCAGGGAATACTACAAACATGCCAACTAAGGATGATTTAAAAAAATATAGTCCCACTTCTAGTTATGATAGAGCAGCTTAAAATCAATGAATCAATTCTCCTGCCAACAAAGCTGATAAAATAGAATGGAAATATTGAAATTACAGCTGGTCAAAGACACTGGAGATCAACCAAGGCTTTCAGAATTTTAGTACCCAAGCCATTCTCTGTTTACTTTCCAACAATATGATGGAAGCCATAAGACAATGGAGATATCTAACATGGTGAAAGATGTTAAAATTTTACACACCATAAAAGGTATCCATCAACAGAGCAATTAAAATTCAGACATTTTCAGGCAAAAAGTGGGAGAATTTTTCACGAGCAAACACAAAAAGACAAATAACCTGACCTAATTTGTGTACAGTCAATAACTACTGATTATATATTCTTTCCAAATCATGCAGAACATTTACCAAAATTGACTGTGTGCTGTACCAGAAAGCATGATTCAACACATTTTAAAGTATTACTATCACTCAGAGAAATTGTCTTCATTTTAAAAAGAGAAATTTAAAAAACACAGGAAAATCTCCAAATATTTGAAAATAAAGAAACACACTTCCAAAAATCTTTGGGTCCAGAAGAAATCTCAAGGAAAATTTTAAAACACTTTTAAGTGGACAATAATGAAAAAACAATTGACAGCAAAATTTGAGGGATGCAGCTAAAATCATTCTTAGAGGAAAATATATGGTCTCAATGCACACCAGAGAGGAAGAAAGGCAGACAACTATGACATGGGTGGCCATAGCACTCATAAATGGCAGAACCAGTATTCAAACTCTTGCTGTCTGGCTTCAGGGTACGTACTCTTAATTTTTTTACTGCCATATATATTTAAGTATCTCCCAAGCAAACTAGAAATCATTTTTCCTTTTTTTTTTTTTAATTTAAGCTCACTTAGCCAACACATACTAAGTACGTCATTAGTTTCAGAGGTAGTGTTCAACAACTCATCAATTGCCTATAACACCCAGCTTTCATCACGTCACAAGAAATCATTTTGAAACCAACAACCACTTCTAGATACCTCCTCTCTCATCTTACCTTCACAGGAAAAGTTCTTGAAGCAAGTACCTATACTTGCTTTCTTTGCTTTTTATGACCCAGTCACTCTTTAAGCCATTTTTTTTTTTTTTACTGTTTCCTTGGCCTGCCAAACCCACTGAAACTGCTCTTAATGCTATCAATCTGTTTGCCAAATCTCAACCTTTTTTTTCATTCTTTTAACACACATATTTTCAATATGAATATTCATGTTGTTTTATTTCTTAAAATTCACTTCTTTACTACCTACTGTAATAGTATTCTCGCTGATGTCCTACCTACTATTTATTACTTTTCTATATCCTCTACCTCTGCCAACTCCTTAAATGTTGAAATTCCTTCAAGATTTCTCAAGACTGTTCTTGGTTCACTACAATATTAATCTTTTTAAACATTACATCTCTCCACAATTTCAACCAGATATTGGTGATTCCCATATCTATTTGTAGCCAGACTTTTTTTTCTAAGTTCTAACCTAATTCTCAAAGAAATCAGAATTTCTCCTTCTAGAGAAAAGCCCAAAGGATTAGCCTAAAGCATATCTCCAACACATCTTCAGCTGCCTTAAGCTACGGTGAAGTGCAATAATCAAAGTTGGAACTCTATTATCCATAGACTGTTTCAACTTGGGCATGACTGTAATGTGAAACTGGTGAAAGGAAATTGTGATTAATGATATTTTCAATTTAATTGTGGAATAATGTTCCAAGGGAATTGGTTAAATGTTTAGGACCATGGAGCTGGCATGTATGAAAAATGGAGAAGGATGTATTTATATATTAGCAAAACCCAAAAAGTTCTCTACTGAGTATAAATTGTTAGTCTGAATACCAATGCTAGATCTGGTGGTTAACCTAAAATTGTTAACCTATACAAATTAGGGCTCCACAAGCAGAGATTTTATTTCAAACTGTATGGAGTAGAAGAAAGACTGTACTTTTTAAAATCTCCCCAAGTAATTCTGACTTGCTATATATTTTAGAACAATCACATTAGAGTAACATTTCCCAGACCACTGGAAGTTATTGCCAAGTACTATTTTTTTTAAAAAAAGTATTGTCTGAGGACTAAAATAATGTATATCTTGTTAAAAAAATAATATTTTTAAATAAGTTACTAAATTTGTAGTAGGCTTCACTCCCTTCCCCAACAATAAGAGTTACCCTTTTTTATTGGAAAAATAAATTAATAATAAATAAATTAATAATAAATGATAAATAAATTAATAATAAATAAATTTGAAAAGTTTAGATATTAGTACCTATAACACTTCAAATATTGTGGAAATGTGTTCATTTTTATTAGAACTTCCAATTTGTCCATTTTACAAATAAGACCTTTTGTCCCCATTATTGCAAAATAATTATATTTTCAAAGAAGAAAATAATAGCAATCTATGTGTTACTTCTGAGAGAAATTACAAGAATATCATGAGATGTACAATAAGAAATGAAAATTCCATTAGTCATGTTTTGAATTTTTAAAAAATATTTTGTTGATTATTTTCAAGTTTACCTCATCAAGATTCATAATCTAATTAAGTGAATGTTTATTTCAGAACCAGTTTATAAAAGATGACTATGCACACGATGGTTAAAATTTGTGTGGTCACAAATTGTTACATATTTATATATTAAGTCAGAGTTGTATAAAACTTAAGCAAATGTCACTCCCTTACAAGCCACTTATTACCCAGAAATATATATAAAGATTTATTGAATTCTACACACCTAAATTTCATCTTTAGATTATGAAGCATAATGTTTGCTCTTTTAAAATGAGTAGTATTCCTTACACTGAACATACTAATTTGGACAAACATAAAACTTGACAGGTTGATAAGCCTTCAGTGATCATGACTGTAACAAGTAACTTCATATGCATAGTATCAACATTTGGAAGGATGCTCAGATATAATGCATAATCAATAAGAAAAGAAGTTTGTGTTATTAGAAAACTATGGTATTAAGTCAGAAGATTGTGAATATACATTGTATAGGTGATATTGCTACAGTGCAACATTGCTTTGTTCTTCCCATTAAGTAGTTACTATTTAGTTTTAGTTCCCCCAAGGCCTAGTAGGATGGGAGATGGGATGTAAGTAGTTTTTTGGCATATAATCCCAGGAAGCACAGTGAGAAAGTGAGGGAATGAGACAGGGAAGGGAAGAAAGCCAAGGAAGGGTGTGTTGATGAATAGTTACCATGGAAACTGAGCCTGCAATATACCCTCAGAGACGATGTAGAACACATCACAGAACTGTGCCACTGAAGGGAGAACATGAGATATTTATCCATGAAATGCTGTTCTTCATTCTTACCTCCCTGCACTTCCCACCTACCCAATGCCAAGCCTGGCTCCATAGGTAAGAAAATGCCTTTAGTTAGAAAGATTCTGGAAGACTTAGGGATGATTCAAAATTATCTGTAGTGACTTCTTGGCTGGTTAGAGAAGATTTGAGCAGGGAAACACCAGTGACAGCCCCAGTCACCATTTTCCTCGTACTATGTTCATCTCAGCTGGGCAACCAGTAGCCCCTCTTTTTAAGGCCTCTACTTTCCTCATGATGTGATTCATGTTCTATCTCTCACTCCCTGGTGAACTCAAAGGGCTAAGAACATTATTTAGGCATTCTAAAGTGCATTTTTATTGACCTGAGATTCTTTTGTTAATTCTAAGTGTTAAAAATTAGCATAAAAATTATGCTAATTTTAACTATTATTCACTATAAGGAACATAGCATACAAGAAACCATAAGTGATACGTATTAATATAAGTGTGTCAAAGTCAGAAATAATAATAATTTCTATCTTACATTAAATTTCCCTAGCCAATCCTTGGGCAATTTCATGCAACCACAGTCATTGTGCTGAAATCTACGTTCAAGAATTACTCTTTTACCATTTACCTTCCCCTGTCCTATCCTTCATTTTATTCACATATGTCTGTCAACAAATACCCACGTCCTTGGCACGTGACTGGTGTACAAGACAGATGGTGTGTCAGAGTATCATCCTCTACTCACTGGTTCCTAGATCAGACTTCTCAAGCACTTGGAATTCAGACATTTACTGTCTTGGCCACAACTGTCAGTCTGACTTTCACCTTTTTCTTGTCCACTTGGATTGTTGCCCTCCTGATTCTTCCTAACCTTTGTAATTACATACCCTTCAGCTCTTACTTTGCCTGTCTAAAGACTGTTCTCTGAGAAGTATTCCAATATATTGTCTACTGCCAGCTTCCATGTCATGATCATGACCTCATTTGCAGCCACGGAACTATTATCTATTAATTTAATCAAGTATTTGAGTATCTACTATATGCCATATACTGTTGATGGAGTTGAAAAGCAACAATGAATAATAGACCAACTACAGCAGAACAAGTGGCAAAGACTCTGTTAAAACATGTTTACAGGGAAAGACAATTATCATTTGGTTTCACTTATATGTGGAACATAAGGAATAGCATAGGGGACCATTGGGGAAGGGAGGGAAAACTGAATGGAAAGAAATCAGAGAGGAGAAAAAACCATGGGAGACTCTGGACTCCAGGAAACACACTGTGGGTTACAGAAGGGAGAGTGGTGGAAGGATGGGGTAGCCAGGTGATGGGTATTAAGGAGGGCATGTGTTGTGATGAACATTGAGTGTTATATGCAACTAATGAATTGTTGAATGCAACATCAAAAACTAATAATGTACTATATGCTAACTGAATATAATAATAATAATTTAAAAACATGTTTAAAACAAACACTTAGCTTGAATCATGGCTTTAGTTAAAACTATTTCCTGAGAACCACACAACAAAGAACCACAACTAGGCCACAAATATACACCATGTAACACTGGGTAAAACAATTAGAAAATAGTGTGCAAGCCTTGAAATGCAAGCTTTCTGTACCTAGAGTTTTCAGATTATTCAAAAAACAGCTTTGCCAAACATCTCTTGAAACAAACCAATAGAAAAATATTTGACCTGTGTGTGATTGATAATTTTGTAAAACCATTATTAAATGCCTCAAATTGTATCCCCCCGATTTTTTTTAGTCAGAAATTTATTTATTTGTTTTTTCTTCCATTTACTCATATATTTTAAATGTCTATTATATGTCAGAACAGAAGAGGCTCCTGCTTCTAGTTTTCCAAGTACAAGGACCCAGACCAAGTGAGTGAGCAAATAATGTCTAATGATGTATATGAATGAAATAACCTGTGTGCACTGATACATAAAAAAGGGTTGGGGTAGAGGGAAGTTATTTAGATAAAATGAACAGGGAATGCCTCCCTGAATCACTGAACATCAAAGAGTGCCTCATTTTTAGCTACTCAAAATTCAAACATAAGTATGTGTGAAATATTCTCATAGGCATTAATACCAATTATAATATACCTGCCCTTTACTTCTCACTGTCTCTCACAAAATTCACCTTTGTCCTGAAAATGTGACTAAAATTCTCAAAGTTAAAAACAAGAGAAAGTTTGAATGGGTGTGAAATAAGGACTTAGAATATAATCGCTCTTTCAACATTAATTATACTGTACATTTTGAGAAGCTATAATCAGGAATTGAAAGCTGCTTTTTGTCTTAGGTTCAAAATCATGAAGCAACAATTTCACAAAATGAATGCATCTTTGTAAGAAATTCCAAAACAGAAAACAATGACCTGGTTACAATTTCCTACATTAAAATGAGTCCAGATAAGAGCTACAGCCTATATGTTCTTTTCCTGGGTTTATTTTGTTGATGCTTTTCTAGGGGCATGGCAGATTATAGGGCACATGGAGGAAGGTGAAATAATAGAAGCATTCAGCATAAAAAAATTTTAAAGGAGTCTTCAAGAAATCAAATATGGCTACTTTCATACAACAGACTTCAAGTATAAGAACAAACAGTAATTGTTGGCCAAGACAATTTTCAAAAAAAAAAAAAAATCACTGTTTTTATCTACCAAATAATAAACAAGCTCTCGCTATCTCTCTGTAAGCCTTATTCATAGAAATAAATGTAAATGTTGCTATTCCTTGGTGTCAACTTAGTATAATTTTTTTTTAAGTAATTCTTTTCAACTATCATTTGGGTTCCTTTCCTACTTCCTGGTGCTTGGTAGAAACACAAGGACACAGAATTCAAACGTGTTTTCTTTTTCATATTTATTTCATAAGCATTCACAATAGGAGCTTAGGATTGAATAAATATTTGAATGAATGAATGTAAACATGAATGAAAATATAAAAAATTTTGATCATCTAAAAAAATAATGTCTTGAGCACCTACTATGGGGATCACCATAGATTGTATATTAGTATTCAGGAACTAGAAAACATTTAATTCCAGTGACACAATTCAGATGAAATTATCTTGGAAAATTAAGTCCATTATGAATAATTGTATTGTATTTATTTTTTTTTAAGATTTTATTTATTTATTTGTCAGAGAGAGAGGGAGAGAGAGCAAACAAGCACAGGCAGACAGAGAGGCAGGCAGAGGGAGAAGCAGACTCCCCGCCGAGCAAGGAGCCCCATGTGGGACTCGATCCCAGGACGCTGGGATCACGACCTGAGTGGAAGGCAGCTGCTTAACCAACTGAGCCACCCAGGCGTCCCTTGTATTGTATTTAAACAAGCAGTACAGAATAGTATGCTTTTCCAATAAATGATTATTACTATTTTGTTCCTTTTAAAAAGAAAAATCTTCACTGAGCTAACATTTCAGACAGAGATATTAGTTTCAGGGAACTTTCATTTTTCTGTAAGCATTCGAAAACTGGCAAACTTATGCAGTGCCACTGATATGATCCTCTATTTTATTCCCAGTTCTAATGATACCTTAAGTGAATAGAAATTTCATTTATTATTCAAGGAAATAATACTTTACAAATCTTTTACCGAGAAAGATAACCCTGATAAATTCATCCCCCTGTCTCTTTTTAATATTTTTTGGAAACCTGATGGCTCTGTTTGCATGACTGCAAAATAAGGATCTCACTTTCCGATAAGGCCCCCATACTGACTCTGGAAATAATCCTAAACAAGAGAGTACAAAATATGATGAAAAGTGGCAGCCTACCAGTAGAGAAAACACAGTTTTGATGCTCAGATGGCTTTCACATATATGCATATACTACCCAATGTGATATTAAAAAATCTTCCCTTTCAAAAATCATATATTACTAAAGTTACATATTTTAAAACCAAGATTTTCCTTAAATTTGTAAGTCTTACTTACAAGTATCATAACTGTTTAGCAAATTTTAGGGATCCATTTTAAGGAGGTCTTTAATCAATATGTATACCTATTTACAAACTTAACCTAATTAGTCACTTTAACTGACTCCATAAATACATCTTATTACCCTTTGCATACTTTAATTTTCTGGCTGAATAAATTTTTTAATACTAAATTATCTTGGGTTTATAAGGAATTCTCTAAAATAATATAGAGTTTACCTTACATTCTCCTAAATGTTCTGATACTGTATATAAATTGGTAAGATTTCAATGTGAAGTCACAAATTTAAATCAATTATTCAATGGCACAGTTTAAATTGGATGTGCAAGACTGACTTAACGGTCTAAAAGTCCAAAAATCTCTTAAATAGGTCAAGTAACTAAAGTACCAAATATGCTCAGATTTCTTAACTCTCAAAAAGCTGTCAATACAACAGGTTTGATTTTCTTGAAACTTTAACTGTAAATCCCTCCATGGTTAGAAGGTGTTCTATTAGGTTGGACAATGGCTCCCAAAGATGTCCACATTCTAATCTCTGGACCCTGTGACTATATTACCCTACATAGCAAAGGAACTTGGCAGTTATGATTAAAATAAGGCTCTGAGATAGGGAAATAACCCTGGACAATTCAGGTAGGCCCAGTGTAATCGTAAGCATCCATAGAAAGAAGGAAGCAGGAAAATCAGAGAAGAAGCTGCGATTATGGACACAGTGGTTAGAGTGGTTAGGGGAAGGAGACCATGAGTCGAACAATTCTGGCAGCCTCTAGACTCTCGAAAAGGTAAAGAAACAGATTCTCCTTCAGAGCCTCCAAAAGCAATCCAATCCTGCCAACCCCTTGATTTTAGCCCAATAAAACACACTTTACACTTCTGACCTGTAGAGCTGTAAGATAATTCGGGGGGGGGCGGGTTCTAAGCAACCAAGTTTGTGGGAACTTGTCACAGCATCAATAGGAAACTAATACAGATGCTTACCTACCAAGAAAATATTTATGCTATTTCAAACAATTTGAAGGTTTACCTTCCTAATTGTTGAGGTTGCATCTTCGAGCCCCAGAGAGTTGGGGCTACTTTGCTAATTTCCTTCCTTTTGGTGAAAATGATGAAGCATACAGAATCCTTCTATTTCATAAATGGACCTAAGTTATTTTAAAAACAAAGAGTTTATTTACCTCATATACATTAGAGTCATCACACAATATAGTTAGCCTACATATCCATATAGGTCTATAAAATCTACCCAAATTGCTGCATTAGTTGATTTTATATTGCATTACTTCACTCATATTTAAATATCTACCACTCTATATGTAAAGACTTTTGAATTTGAATAATATTGTGGGTTTTTTTTACTCCTTTCCTACTTGATCGAACAATAAAATCTCTATAAATGATAAAATAACATCTGGTTGAATCATTCATGATTTTATCTGATTCTATGCCCATAGAATAGTAAAACATGGAGAAAATGGCAGTAGTAGCATTTATTGTATAATTATACTCAGAAGATATTCTGTTGAATATATGGGTTGTTTCCAGCTTTTTGCTACTATTAATAAAGTTACTATAATTATTTGTGTACAAGCATTTGTGTGGACATAGGTTTCCTTTTCTGTTATAATATATATGGGGAAATTTTTAGGATCACATAGTAAGAGTATGGCAACTTGTGAAGAGTAAAAGTTTTTAATTTGCTGAAGTTCAATTTATCAATAGTTTTCTTAACAGTATTTTTTTTCCCTAGGAAATCTTTGTGTAACACAGGTTACAAAGATTTTCTTCTTTTTTCTAGATGTTTTCTAGTTTCAGTTTTTTGGGGTTTTTTGTTTGTTTGTTTGTTTGTTTTTTAAAGAGTTTATTTATTTATTTGACAGAGAGAAAGATCACAAGCAGACAGAAAGGCAGGCAGAGAGAGAGGGGGAAGCAGGCTCCACACTGAGCAGAGAGCCCGATGCGGGGCTCGATCCCAGGACCCTGACCTGAGCCGAAGGCAGAGGCTTAACCCCAGGTGCCCCTCTAGTTTCAGTTTTTATCTTTTTGTCCATTTTGAGCTAATTTTTTTACGCAGTATTAGGTAAAGATAGGTCAAAGTCAGGGATTATAGACCTATATGTAGTGTAAATTACATGAATAATACATTTGTCACAACTCATAAACTATACAATAAAAATCAATGCAATTTAATGTAAATTATCACTCAACATAGTTGATTTGAAAAGCATCTTATAAGTATCTAGCAAATCCTGGGATCTGTGAGTAAAATAAAGATCAATAAAAGAACAAAAATTTCTTAAAGAAATTTTAACAATACTGTTATTATATATTTCAAAGTTGCTAAGAAAGAGTAGATATTAAAAGTTCTCATCACAAGAAAAAATTTTAACTATGTATTTTGATGGAGGTTAACTAAACTTATTGTGGTAACTATTTCACAAAATGTAATATATCAAATCATAATGTTATGCATCTAAAGCTAGCAAAATGACATGTTAATTACATCTTAAAAAAAAGAAAAATCTAATAGTAAAGAGTAGAAATGTACACACACAAAAATCAACATGTGCATTTATCAAAAGAAATACGGCCTAAACTCCACAGTACTTCGGTTAATCAGTATTTTTCTTAGGGAACATACTGCATATAAAAGTAATAGGCATAGAAGAACCATAACTGATTTTTGGTTATCTATTTTGTCATCTATACCTTCTAATTTTTATTTTCCTCATCATCCATCACATTTTACATCATCTTCTGTTAATCGGTTATACATTTTAGGGAATGTGAAGATAATTTTAGCATAAGTAAAACATTAATAAAATATGCATTCCAGTGCCTCACTAGTACATTAGGGACTTATTTGCTCATCTTCTATTAGTAGATATAATTGAGAATTTATTTTCCCTGACATACAGTTGACTTAAACAACTCAGGATGTTAGGGGTACCAATCCCAACAAAGTCAAAAATCCATGTATAAATTTTGACTCCCCCCAAACTTAACTACTTATAGTCTACTGTTGACCGGAAGCTGTACTAATAACATGAACAGCCAATTAACCCATATTTGTATGTTGTATATATTATACATACTATAGTCTCACAATAAAGTAAACCAAAGAAGAGAAAGTGTTATTAAGGAAATCATAAGGAAGATAAAATGCATTTATAGTACTATACTTATTGGAAAAAATACTCATGTATAAGTGGACCTGCACAGTTCAGATGCATGTTATTCAAAGGTCAATTGTAATATTATATTTTCCATCTTATTAATATTATTATATTTTAGTACTAAATAACGGCTATACATTTCAGCTTTTTATGTATAATTTGTATTTATTATATCATCTAGTCCATTTACCATCATTTTGAAAAAATTAAAATACAGAAAGCTGCAAAAGACAATATAAACAGCATTTCTCTGGTCCCTACAAAAAAAGAACAACGGCCGCCATTTATTTCATCTATGCTTCAGATTAAGGTAAGTAAACTTTCACATAAAGTCACAATTCCAGGACAATTTTCTTCTCTCTCACCCACCACAGAAGTAATCTTCATTATGTAACTGGTGCTAATCCAGCCTACCCACATTTTGAGAGAGAGAGAAAGATGCCACACACACACACACACACACACACACACACACACTCATTCACTCAAGAGTGTGTAGAAGTATGTTGTGCTAGTTTTAAATGTATATAAATAGATATTATACATGTATTATAAATAATATATATAAATAGGATCCCACTCTATATAACATTCACAAAGTCACTTTTTTCACTTAATACATTTTCTAGAGTTACCAAAGTTGTAAAAGTTAGAGATAGTTCATTTATTTTAACTGCTATATAATAGTCCATTGTGTGAATATATCATAATTTATTTTTTGGTTCCACCACTAATGGACATATAGATTGCTATTATAAAATAACACTGAAATGAACAACTTTTATACTTCTCCTTGTGCACATGGGAGGAATTTTCTTTTTTTTTTTTTTTATGGGAGGAATTTTCTTAAGGATAGCACTGTCCAATATGACTTTCCACAATGATGGCAATGCTCTGTGCTATGGCTACAGAGGACTGGAAATGTGCTTCATGTGACTGAGGAACTGAGTTTTTCACTTTATTTAATTCTAATTAATTTAAATATAATTTTATACAGCTACATGTGACCAGTGCCTATCACATTGGAAAGTACAGGTTTAGTATATATAGCCAGAAGTAGAATCAGTAGGCCCTGTGGTATGTCCATTTACAAAAATTTACTGATTTTTGCCCTCTAAAGCGATTACGCCAATTTTCACTCCTACCAGCCAGGTTACTACTTCCCCACAACCTGGTCAATAATTGTACTTGGACTTTTCCTTTTTTGCCAAATTAAAAAGTTCAAAGTTGGGGTCCTGGGTGGCTCAGTGGGTTAAAGCCTCTGCCTTCAGCTCAGGTTATGATCCCAGGGCTCTGGGATCAAGCCCCGAACTGGGCTCTATGCTCGGCAGGGAGTCTTCTTCCCCTGCCCCCACCCCCTGCCTCTCTGCCTACTTGTGGTCTCTGTCTGTCAAATAAATAAATAAAATCTTTTTTTTTTTTAAGTTCAAAGTTATATCTTGTTTTTGCTTTAACTGACATTAATTAACCCAGTTAATAATGCAGATGGGAATGTTGCATAATTTTTATTGACCACTTGGGTTTTTTCCTCTCTGAACTGTCTGCACATCTGTATCCTTTTCACAATAGGTAATATCTTTTTCCTTATTAATCTGTAAAAGCCTTTCTAATTCTTATTCATTCCTGTTCCCACCTTGACAACTCTCTGCAAAGAAGTCTTCTGAAACTAACAGAACTTTTCATCACTCTGTTAAATCACTTTTTATACAGCCTAGAGCTGAATGTGTACCAATGCTGACAAGTGTCCCAAGCTCACAGAATATCTGACATGAAGGTTTGGCACCTTCCCTCCAATGTGGAATATATGATATTTGCTCTAATCTCGGTCTTAAAGTCTCAAGTGGAACTAATAAAACAGAACAAGTTCCAGTTTCATATCTTCTTTGAATTTCCATGGACATTGGATATTTACATTTGCATGGACATGTTCTTTAGATCTGCTGTTAAGTGTGTGAATTCATAAGCTATTTCTCAGAAGAGCTGGGAAAATTTGAGAATGCAGCATATTAGAAAGCAAAATGCCATGGGGCTATAAATAAAAATATATACATTTTGAATAATATCATTGTATTTAATCTATTTAATATCATAATCTTGCTAGGACAGTCTCTTGGTCTGATACAGAATAACAACAGAATGCACAAATTCTCATCCTTAGAGACATGACACAAACCAAAATGCATGAGCGACAATATTCTCCTTTACAGTTACACAGAGAAATACATATCAAAGCAGTAACTTCAACAACCATGTGTTACATTATGAGAAGTTTTATTATTTAGAAATACATTTCCCACTTTTGGGGAGGAAGTTGTCATAGGAATTTAAATTTATAGCCAGTGAAGATCACTTCTATATGGAATCACTGGAAAAAAAAAAAAAAGTGAAGTAATAACTGAGAATATGTAGGAGATAAGAGAGGTCTATTTGATGGGAAAGGAATTCAATTTTTCCAACAAATCTTTGGGATATAAAGCTGAATAAAAATGTGTTACTCTTCAGTGGTGACTGGGGATAAGGCCTGAGCTCATGGGAATAATTTAGGCATGATGAGGACACAAGGGGAATTAAAAAAAAAAAAAAAGAAACAAGTTATCCAAAACATTTTCTATTATCAAGATCTAGAATTTTCTGTATCTCTGTGGACATGAGAATCTAGAAAATGTGATATAAGAGGCAGAATATAGGAGGTAAAAAGCAAAAGTTCTGCTTTATCAAACTAGACATGTATTAAACTTCAAATGAAGTACCAAGGAAATTTTAAGACTCTTGATGTATTTTTTTTAATTCCAAGTAGCAAATTCAATGTATAAAATGTTGCATGAATTTAGAAAAAAGATAAATTCTACAAACTTTTTAGCTTTAGGGATTTTTTAATATTCATTCTCTTTGACTAGTGTGCAAAACTAACTTATTATATTCAGATGAAAATCTATTAAGCCCCTCCCCTCCAGAGTCACCAATGACTTCAGTCACCAAAACGCTTTTTTTTTTTTTTCCAATTATCTCCATTCCTTAAATATAAACTCTTCTGCCTTGGTGCCTTTCCAAAAAATGCCAAAGGACTTGCTTTTCTGATCTTGCCTAAGGATTTTGTAATTGAGTCTCCAGGTATCAAACCCACCCATCCACTTCCTCTCAACCCTACACTCATCATCACAAATATCAGCAACCCTGTAGCTGACTAAAAGTTTCCAAACATCACTGGGAAGGCCAAATGCCTACTTAGGGAAAAACACCTCAAGGGATGGGGCGGGGGGGTGGAGAAAGAGACATTATGTTTAGTTGATTCAGTAGTATCAACTTCTTGCTAATAACAAATCAATTCTATACTTTCTTTCTTATCCTCTAAGTAGTTCTATGTTCTTCTGACTCTAGAAGACACTTTCATAAAATATATTTAAGGTCCATTTAGGTTTCTTTGCCATCACATAAAAATGAAATGGAAAGAGAAAAGCCACTCTGCTTTTTAGATGAATCCAATGTACTATCACTACATTGTTATTTTTAATAAGATATGCATTTTAAATTGTTCTGTTTTTCCCTCCCGATTCTCCTCTTCTGGGACAAATATTATTGACAGTTCCTTTTATATCCTTCTTGATACTTTAGTATTTTAAATATTTTAAATCTATGCAATCATATTACACATACTCTCCCATGACTATTTTTTTTTTTAACTCAATCAATATACCTCAGGCAGTTTTTCATTTCGGGACATCTAGGTAGGTTTACCATATTTGTTTAGCAGTTGCATATTTCACTTCTTTTCCTATCAGCCACTTGCAGCAATATCTAGGAGGGTGTAAGAAGAGAAAAAATGTTCACGGGCCCTGATCTGCATAAAAGTTATACACATACACACACATATACTCAGCTACTGTCAGTTAACAATGTACTAGTTCAGGTGCTTGCTCAGTATCTACAGAAGGCCCAAATGATACACATTACTAAATAGATGAAATGCTGAAACAAGTACAGCCTTCCTTTTATTCAAGAATGCAATGTTTTGTCTGCTAAGAATCTGACATTTTGCTTAAGGGTAAAAATGAGAAAATATTTAAGTAGGCATTAAAGGAAAGCAGAGAAACTTGAGTAATAGCAAAATACCAGTAAGGGGACCACACAAATTAGCCTTAACCCTCTAGACAAAGGTCAGAGATTATAGAATAGGCCCATCAGAAATTATGGTTTTAAAAAAAACACACTCAGGGACGCCCGGGTGGCTCAGTTGGTTAAGCAGCTGCCTTCGGCTCAGGTCATGATCCCAGCGTCCTGGGATCGAGTCCCACATCCGGCTCCTTGCTCGGCAGGGAGCCTGCTTCTCCCTCTGCCTCTGCCTGCCTCTCTGTCTGCCTGTGCTTGCTCTCTCTCTCTAACAAATAAATAAAATCTTTAAAAAAAAAACACACACACACTCAGAAACACCACATAGAAGGGAAGCTGTTAGTCCACGACTATTCACAAACTGTTCGTAGAAGAGATCGACGAAAAATTATCAGGTGGGGAAAAATATTTGAGCAGATGATATATCCTTTTGTGGCTGCCTCTAATGTTGAAGAACAGGCAAATCAATAATTCAGGCTTTAACGCTGTCTAAAAACGTAAAGCAGAGTTGGTACAATTTAGTAAATGCCATCCATCCACAAAGCCCATACCAAGCCAATTTCCAACAGCCAATATTTTCCATCTTATTTTCTCTATAATATTTAGCTTTTTGCTTTAATTACACTTGATATTTGTAAAGAGAAAGCTGGCGTTGTAATAATTGGATAGCTTTTTTATCTATGTTGGCAGAAACAGAACTTTCTCTTATATCTGAAGAGCAATACAAAAGCAAAACTTCCTTTTCTCACAAACTCAATGCCAAAACTATCCTCTGAGTCACACCGTCTCTTTAAATCATGTTGTTCTGAAAGTTGAGATGTGTTATCTTAAACCTGCTGCCAGGATCCCGCTGTTCCTTAGTTAGTACCAAAAAACTTCCAGTGTCAACTCATCAAAATGTGTATAGTTCTCCAATGCATTCTCTCTTTTTCTTTCTTTTCATCTCTACTTCCCTCTGATACTTCCACTTCTTTCTTTCCTTCCTTTCTTTCCTTACCCTTCTCCTCCTCTCTCTCTCATTCAGGATACAAGAGATAGCAGAGTAAATACAACCTTTCAAAATCATAGATCCAAGAGAAACTGGAGAGAGTCTGATAAGGCAAGGAAATTCTCCTCCTATCCTTTTTTTTTTCTCCTGGAGAATAATTCCCGACTGAGCTTCAGAAACTCAGTACAATTGTTTCAGTTTTAAGGGAAAAAATAAATCTCCTGAAAGGAAAAAAAAAATTGTATTGAGTTAAAGATTTTAATATTCATAAAAGATTTTAACTGGAGATGAAGCTTTATTTATTAATACTAATCAAATAGAAATGTACTCTTACATTTTCTCATTAAATACTTAAAAGTGCATTATGAAATCTTGGCAAAGTACACTGTTTAATATGTACTAGTGGCATAATGAGTTGACTGAACAGTATTCAAATATGTATCTATAAAGTGTTGTTGCAGAGCAGGTTTCCTAAGTTCTCATTCTCAAGTTTCCCTAGTATTTTTTAAATACCAGCAACAATTCTTAAATTTTTCAAATTCACTTTGCAAGCAAAATAGATAACGGTATAAGCACGCAGCTACCCAAATTTCCATTTATGTACTCAAAATACCTGTTTTGAAAGGACAGTTACCTGTTTTCAGTCACAACTTAGGTGTAAATCTCTAAAATTTTAGCTGACAGGTTTTACTATGTAATAAAACATGTCAAATACAAACTGACAAGTGGATTTCATTTTTGGAGGGCTTTTCCTCACACCTTTTTCCATTAGAATACAAGTACTACTTAGCCATATGATTTTCTGCAAAACTTAACCAAAAATGTAAAACATAATGCATGTCTCAACATCCTCACACTTACATGGAAGGCTCTGGTGGGGGGGGGGAGGGGTAGTCTTGCTAAATTCAGAAAAGTGTACTGTCTATAAATGAAGAGGCTGCCAGCTTTCATCTGTTGTCTTTCTTTAGGTACTTGTGTGCCTGCCTTTTAAACCTTCACTGAGGCCAACTATCCCATGTCTAGCTGCATCTTTGAAATTCTTTAGTTACTGTTTGTGGATTTAGAATACCACAGTGTCCAGCTACACTTATTCTAAACAGATGATCTGGACACAGAGAGATGTCAGCTGATAGCTTAACCACTACTTTTGCAGCTTGTCTTTTAATGGAGATCTAGAGAGATGTAAAGCACAATCATCCCATTAAGTATGCACATGGACCATTTGTCTAATCAAACTGGAAATTATAAGATAATGAATTATGTTAATTTATTTTAAGTCCTAACTGATACTGGAAATAAATACTGAATGACAAGTTATAGAAAGAGTAAAGTGTTCTTACTGTGGGTATTGGCCCCAGTTTGGTGAATGCTGAGAGAATAAAATAAACTTCACTGAAATTGTGTGTGTGTGTGTGTGTGTGTGTGTGTGTGTGTGTGCAGGTGTGCAAAATTAATTTATTCCATCACTCCAGTCATTAGCGTAGGCATTAAACAATAAGAATTGGTACTTGCAACAAAACTTCTTAATTTTGTGCTATAAACCTTAGATGAAAAGAAAAGGAGAAAGACTATATTTGCATACAAACTTTTAATTATTGAAATTTTTAACTTAACAATAGATGTTTACACTCTTAATTGTTCATACGATTGCCTCAACCTTAAATAGAAAATGATATTTATTTATTATCAAATGTCGTATAACAAAAGAAGAGCTTCCCTGTTACTAAAAGTGGACCACTAGTGCCCCCTTCTGATATGAAAAATGAAGAACAATTATTCTCCTAGACTTGAAAAGACACTCTATGCTAATCCTCTAAACAGCTGTTTCAAGTCAGATTTATGCCAATTCTTTTCTGATTTAATAATAAATCCCTCATTTATCTCCTAAAATGTTGGACATTTTGATGTTTTACTATTGTGATTTATCTTCCCAGGAAACATTACAGTCAGGGAATCCTGTTAATTCTTAAACATAATCAAACACCTCTGTGCAAATTGAGCTTTAAAATAAATTCTGAAAAAAATCTTTTAAAAAATATTTGATGTTTTACCCTCCTTGGTTTTACCTTTAATTGTGTGAAAGCTAATAAACCTGAATCTATACCTGCCTTAATCATATTAAATGTCATGTTACCTCTCTTTTCACCAAATTCAAGCTGATACTCACAGACACACTCATTCATTACATTCCTCTCTGACATACCATAAAGGGCAAAAGGCAGCATGATAGATTAAAAAGATATTGTGGTACAATATTAATTACAGTATCAGCACCTCTTTCTAGCTCAGATTGCATATAAATGTCTATTTTCATTTTTACATTCAGAATATACTTTGAGGGAGAATGGATTTATTGCATAGACACAGTAAGTGGGAACTTTGGTCCAATGTTCTAATGGCACCAAGGATGAGCATAGTAGAAAACTTGGAATCTTTTTCTTTAACCCAACTTAGTGTTTGTGCAATTATTTTAAGATTATGAGATTGACAGATAGTATATAAATCATACTGTGACTAGACACAGTAAAACAGAAACATTTAAAAATTTAAAAATTCTTCCTCATGAAACTAAAACTCCAAATATCAATTTTTCTTTAAGGATTTTTTTCTTAAAGAATAACAAAATAGGGGCGCCTGGGTGGCTCGGTGGGTTAAGCCTCTGTCTTCAGCTCAGGTCATGATCTCAGGGTCCTGGGATAGAGCCCCACATGGGGCTCTCTGCTCAGCAGGAAGCCTGCTTCCTCCTCTCTCTCTCTCTGCCTACTTCTCTGCCTATTTGTGATCTTTCTTTGCCAAATAAATAAATAAAATAATTTAAAAAGAATAACAAAATGATCTTTTTCACAAGTGAAATATTAAAATGAATGGTACTGTATTCTTAAATACAAATAGTTTTCTGCATGTTGGGCATTAGTCAAAATTAGTTAAAATTGCCCACAAAATAAGAGTAACTTGTAACATTTAACTATGTCAAATAAAAATATTCAATATTTAGAACTTAGTTTATTAAAATATGAATTTGTTTTCAAGGCCAACCTCAGAAAAAAATTCAGCCTTAACCACAAATGTCATGCTGACACTTCAAGTGAGCTTGCTGAATAACTATTCCAGTTACCTGACTTGGCACAAATCATATTTTATGCTCCTCAAATACCCTTATTCCATGTAATTATTACCCATATCTGGTTTCATAATAATTTTGCTTTCTGGAAAATGACTTTGTGTTTTTCAATCCTTCCTGCTGTCTACCTCAGTGTGTGTTTCTTTTTTAGTGATGGAGTTTAACTTTCACACATGGAAAATGACAACCATTTCGATTTGGTGATGCAAAGCATCTGAATCCATCAGAAATAACTGGGTCAAGGGACAAGTCTTCAGTCCTGTATCTCAAATTGAGAAGCCCTACTCCGTGAAACTATGAAAGACCCAGGAAGTAGCGTCAAGGGGATAATTTCTGAATGGCATGTTTGTACTTATCAAATTAGTGACTTTCCTATAGCTCATCCTTGCAACCAGGAGGAACACTAGGGTGAGGATTGCTGACTCTGCTAGTCATTCTCCTTCCCTGGGAATCTGACAGAACCATTTATTGCTACTAAAAATCTGTGATGTGATCCAGATGTTTCCATTCCACTTTTTCCTTTCAGATCTTCAAAAATATACAAAGAAATCTCTCCATATTCAGAATAATAAATCAAATGAGAAAGCAATTTAAATTATAATCCTATTTTTAAGAAGCAATAGCGATTGCATTCTATCACAGAAAAACTAAAATGTATTTGATTTCTAGCTTTAACTCTTTGACTGCATTTAATTATAGCCCTCATTTTATTATTACTACCAACAGCCATATGTGGGGCACCTTTGAATGCATTCTCTCTGACACTCGGAGGCCAATTCTCTCTGAATGCAAACTACACCAGTACAGCTGCAGAGTGCTGCGGCTGGTGTGCGGACACGGAGACACACAATTGTTGCTAAGTTGCATTGCATTAATAAATATCTACCTCAAAACGAAGGCAGGCACAAAGGCTTTAAGGCAAATTATGCATTCTATTCAGAAATCTCTAAGTTGCTAATGGCAATTCAGAAGGAAGAGAATCCCTAATATTTTAGTCATAAATGAAACAGTAATATGTATGGCTCTAATATTGCTATTATAATCAAAGACTCCCAACAAGACAGCAAATGTGATCCATGTGGATGGGAGGAAAATCATATGTACAGGGACTGAAACATTCAGCCCTAAATTCCAATTCTTCATTCTTATATACCAGTTATCCAAATATTTAAAGTATTTGGAAAAAATAACTAGGCTTTCCCATTTATGTGAATATTTATGGCATTCATACACATCTCCATTCTCATAGTTTTATGATGTATTCTCCAACCGATATTCTATCTAAACTTGCAGATTTGTGTACTAAATATGAAAAGCATACAATGGTATTCAAACAGGAAAAAAAATGGAGAAAAAAAAGGTGCTTCAAAAAATTAGCAAATACAGCTGTTACACCTGTTAGTGATGAATTCCAGCTATAAGTAAAGATTTTTTTTCCCCACAGTAGATCGTGGGAGTTCATAATAACTATAGGTATGATCGAGGCTTATTTCAATGCTTTGAAATGTCAAGTGAGTAATTTTATTCTCTTTTATTTTTAAACTATTTGGAGAGACAACACAAATTATATAATGTTACATTTATTTTAACCTACACTTCTTCCTTCATAAGGTTACTTGTCTAAACATTTCACTAACATTGTGCAATTTTAAACTGAGAAAAAGAACAAAGTTACAAGTGTGACAATTTATCAGGAATAGATTAACTGACAGCTGTAACTAGGATCAGAATTAGTAGATTATTTTAATAGTTCCAGGAAGAGTATAATTTACAAAAGTACATTTGAATGATGTTAGGAAGATAGCATGAGAAATTATTTGCTTAGTACAGGATGATTTCTTTAAATTAAACCGGTAATATTCTCTCCATTAGAATACTTTTTTTTTTTAAGTATAGAGATATTTCTCCTGATTGAACAATTGAATTCATCATCTGGTTCATTGACATGAGGGAAAAGTAACTCCTAAATATTTTACTCATCATGGAATTTCTTTGCAAATTTATGTTTTTTTAAAACTATCTTTTAATGCATCTATTCTCCTTTTCCTCTCCTTTCCTTTCCTTTATGGTATTTTATTCTAAAAATACTGTATAAGCTTCCAAATGTTTTGATATATTAAATTGCCTGCACCTCCTCTTTCTCATAACCTAATTCCTAACAAAGAATGTATTGAAGCGTAGCTTCTTCATTATATCCCCTTTACCAAATTCCCAAGATCTAGACATCTTTCCCTTTTTCCCTTCAAAAATTGCCTGAAACACTACTTCTCCAAGTAGCTTCAATCACTTAAGGGACATTAATCCAAGATCTCCTTGAGCCTAATATCTCAATAGTCAATACTTACACTACTGCCAGAAATAAACAACCCACTTGACTTCAATATAAATTTATCTCTGATCCATGCTTTTTGTGCAACACCTTTCATTTTTCCTATCAATATGTTCTTTTGTAATTCTCTCCATGTGAAAGTCATTTCTTTAGATTAAAAAGGAAGAAAAGCTTTCAGAGGAACTAGTTAACCCCTGTACAGCCATGCATGTATTCAGTCCCTTATTAGATGGCGATGATGATAAAAACATTTTATTTTCATAAATGTTCCTGAAAAGGGATAACTTCAATTTGTGAACTAGACTATATGCTAAGAAATGTTCAATTTCAGATTAGGTAATTTTAAAATTTCTCTTTCTAAACATTCCTTCCTTGGTAAGAGTAATCTGTTAATCACTTATTATCCCATTTAGCTTTTAGAAACCATATGCACTGCAAGGCTGAATATATTTTGCAGGCCAGTCAATGTTCTGATACTATGAGCAGAATCATGACTTACAAGGACTAAGAAGAAAACTGCATGGCATACTTACTTTCACAGTGATTACATTCTCTTTGAAAGCAAAATAACTTTAATTAAAGCATAACCTCTAAGTTATGCTCTTTTAGAGCAGAGGAGATTCCTATAGTCTCTTTTAAATTAAAACTACTCATTCAGTATTATATTTACTAGGACAAGGGTAAAAGTTACCTTCTCCATTACCTGATTCAGATGTGTTTTCCTCAGTAGATCCAAAGAGAAAGAAAAGTGAATGAGTTATAAATACATAAATTTAGCAAGGGAGAAATAGAGAAATCATAAGTAATTACTAAGTGCATGATAGGTAAACTGCATGCTAGAAATGCAAATATAAAGATATGGGCTGTGTTGCATTACTGATTTTAGTTAAGAGAGAATATTTTTAGTAATATCCATATTTATGATACACCTAATAAACTCTCCAGTTTGCTTCATGTTTTGCGGTTTGCAAAAGCCAAAGAAGTCCTCTAGTGTCTGCACAAAAACATCAAGGATCTCATCAACCAACCAAATCCTTTCTAATCCTGAACTGTAATTGGAGAATCAAAACCTACTAAAGTGGTCTGTCTACTCATAGAACACAACAAATGACCATGTGTAAATGCAATAAATGACAAAAAATAAGTGAATAAAAGGAAAACTAGAGATCAATCTATAGACAAAGGCACAATCAGAGAGGAATCTATAATTTAAAAATAAAGTAAAACATGACTTGAAAATACTTATTAAGTCTCCATGTAACCATTTAAACTACAATTCTATAAATGCAAGCACTCTACAGAGTACACAAAGGCAGTTATCAATAGAAATTAATATTTTGCCATCATCACACTTTCACCTGGAAAGAAAGTTCTTAATCGTATCCATGTCTAAACAGAGCCTTCCTAAATGGATTTTGAATAACCGCAGAAATAACATCACAAAACAATTAGCCAAGTTCATTAAGGACATTCACTCTAAGTACATCAAGGCTTGTAAAGGAAGGAAAGCTTTTTAATGGCAGCTCATCTCCTTGAAATGAATTGTTTCCTTGAATCCTCTGTTGGAACTTGTACAGTTGGTAGCACAGTTGATTGTTCCTAGCATTTACATGAATGTGTATGTGCTTGTGAGTGGCCACTATGTGTGAAGTCTAAGGGGACTGCTCCATGTTAATGAGAAACCAAGGAATTCCTCTAGCAGCATCTGGCGTTAAGTGTGAATCACATAATTTAAAGCTGTCTTACATGTCTGGTTTCAAATTTTAGGTCTTCTTTCTTTAAAACCACTTTAATCACTATAATATTAAAAGGGGGAAAGTGTTTTCCTTTGTGTTTCAAGTAGCAGTCGTAGATTGGGAAAAACCACCACCCTGTGTGCTCTGATAGTATAGAATGAGCATCAACAGCTCCTATTGCTGCTTTCAGGACATCTTGAAAAGGCAGACATCCCACAGCCAGGTGCATCCCAACATGACAGTAAGCTTCTCGTGAGCACAGGTCTGGTCAGTAGGCAAAGTGATAGGTCACCCCAATTCACTCAACCACTCAACTCTTTCAATATGAAAGTCCACTTTATCAGACTTAGAGCTCTTCATTTTTCACACCATTCTTTGTAAAGATTATAATGGAGATGCTTTGGCAAAACTTAAAGAATGTGTTATCAGAAATTTTCATGATAAAACCAAGAATAATAATGTGAAGTTTGTGTCAAAGGTGCTTTTATTTGAATTTTAAAAATCAATAGCATATCTTAATAATGTCACTAAGTTAAGTGACATTTTCAAGCCTTCATTTTGACAATTCTGTGAGTTCTAAATCTGATTCATGCATAAAAAATTTTTCAGATAAAAAGAAGTTGACAATTAACTTAAAAAGGTAAATGATTTTAACTGTCTTCTTTCTTGTGCCCCAAATATGAACAGAAATGACCCATTTTTATAAACCCCTATTTTTGGTTAAGATATTACAGAAATGGCAAGCTACAGATACATTAAAAATAGCAATAAGCTGGGTATCTCCAATGTCTCTAATGTCTATTACTATACAAATCCATATCAAATTGATATGGAAACTTATGACATGCCCAAGAATTAGGAGCTCTCCTTTAAAGGGATACATCATTTTATCAGACTTATGGTGTGGCACACAGACCTGGAGAACTTTGGAAAAATACATTTAACCTCAAATGCTAAAAATTAACCAAAAAAAAAAAAAAAGGTAGCAATGGGACGTATG